>CAIGRB010128318.1:68475-83027 GCA_903798255.1 Fraxinus quadrangulata | reverse complement strand
TTCAACGACATCCTATGTAAGTTCTCCAAGCAATGCACGCATGGTTCGAGAACTCAACTCTGTCATTGGTTCGTAACAACTGTGACTGCTCTGACTCTATCTCTCTGTTTGTAGAGAGCTTTGCTGCTCTTCATATCGTTCGATCACAGACTGGACTACTCCCTGACTTGCTAGTTCCTTATCGGACTTATGAGGCATATTGTTTCACCTTTTGTATCTTCTAATACCAAATACCGAATGTCCAACCGGGCGTGCTAAATTATTTCGCGCGGATAGTCGCTAACAGTTAAAAAGGGTCAGACAATTGTGTAAGGAACAAACCTCTTGAGACAAAGTCCCAAAAAGGGGTGTCTTCTTTGGCAAAGATTTACAATTCAGAAATAAAACAGAATGCCTCCAAGGGGTGCAAGTACACGAGTACTGAAAGAAATATTTTAAAGTTAAACTAAGAAATTGAAATTACATATTCTCTGTTGAGAGTGTTTGATTCGGGATCCTTTTCTTCTATGTCTTCTCTTCCTTTTATACTCCTTTGATAGTTTTTTTGTGAAGAACTGCTTGACAACTACTTGGCGTTCTATAATTACCCACTTTCTTCATGATAGCTGATTTGTCGTGAAAATATCATCTCTAACTGTCACCACGATTCTTGTTTTTCAACCGCCCACAACTGGGATCCTTGGATCGTGGGTGCGTGATTGGATTACTCAATAACTGCTTCAATAATTGCTACTGTTTTTGGATGACTATGATGTCTCATGTTTGCTAAAGTTCTGGGCTATTCAAAGGTTTGGAAGAGAACGGGCTCATTCATCCTGGGCGACCGTAGGGCATTCCATTCGCTCAGATTTTGAGCGACTAGTCAGCTTGGGTGATAACATTACTTTGTTAAGGGACCTCTTTTGCATTTATCAATTATCTCATTAGGGCCTCTGGTCTAAACTTTCGAATTGTGCTTCATTCCTTGGGCCATTTAACTTTGGGCTACACTTTTTGTGTGTCAACAACTTTATTACTCTAATTTTTGTATTATGATTAAAAATGTTTTTACTTTACATGATTTTTTTGATGATATGGGTTTTAATGATTCAAAATAATAAGAGGACGCAAAATTTTATTCAATGAACTCTGGCTTGATGTATTGGTAAAGTGGCCCTTCGTGAAATCGAGATTGGACAATCAACAAATAGTCCTCAAAGTTTGATCTTAAACAATTGTGTCCAGTGGCAAACTTGTGGACTTCCAAGATTCTGCACATTAATGATAGTTTACGAGTGATTAGATTAAGCGACTCCTTCATTATTGCATTTTTAATACATTTTCGATTTGCACGTATTTCTATGTCCGTTGTACAAATGCATGATCTAAACCGCTTGCATGGTTGTGCCTTTTCGTATTCAATGAATAAGATTGTTTTATTTTTTGACGATCATGATTGATTTTGTTGGGATCCAACGACTAGGAGATGTCTTCAAAAATTATAAATATCGTGCCACTGTCATTGTTATAATTCCTTCCTAAAGCACAGAAGTTTTTATATTTCCATTCTAAAATTTTTGGGATTATTGATCCTTAGGAAAACAAGTCCATAGAATGGTTTTCCAAAGTGATTCTCAAAAATAGTTTTGTAGTGTTAGGATTTTATTTAGAGAGGATGATGTTCTATAGTCTTTGTCGACTCCATTATATTTCCCCAGCATTCCTTCCATATGTACTTTGATATCTGGGGGAAGTGTGATTGGATGAGCTTTCAGGATTGGGATGACTTCCCCTCTGCAACAGCGTCGCGAAATAGCTAAGATTGTAAATGGAAAAAAGAGGCTAACCAATTGATAGCAATCTTTTGTCATATTTTTGTATTTTTCACATATGTGCATCTGGGAGGAATCACAGAGGGTGAAGAGGCGTGGTTCTGGCGGCTGCTATACCATGTTTTCGATTTGCCAAACTTGATTCCACCAAAATGTTTTCGATTTGCCACAGCTGCCGAAATAAAGTACTATCCATTACAACCATTTCACCAAACTTGATTCCACCAAAATGTTTTGAATACTCAATATTGCATATCTCGCATAACTAACTTGGATAGGTCAATGACTTCGCGATACCATCAAAAACTAAAAGTTGTTTTGTGCAAGCAACTTTGTTCGCTAAGGGAAACATATTTTAATGATTAGCAAATTGATTTTCATTTAAACATAAGATTCTTTATTGATAATATTTTCTTAGACGTACTTCGTTCCAAGGGTCCTTGAGAGGTTTGCCCATTTCACCTGCAAGTTTATATGCTCTCAGTCCTATCACTTCGACTATTGCATATGGTCTTTCCCAATTTGGACCAATAGACCTTATTTTTTTGTCTTTGATAAAATAAATTTTAAAATTAGGTTGCCTACCTTAAAGGTTTTCCTACGAACCTTGGAATTGAAGTGCATTTACGTCTTTCTTTGATATATCGTGAGCTTCATTTGAGAAGCGTCTCACCTTTCCTCTAGAAAGTCCAGGTTTGAAATTCATGGCTTCCTCATTTTGTTTTTCATCAAGGTTTAACTTCCTTGCAGAGATCAAGCCTATTTTCACAGGTATCATAGCCTTGACTCCTTAAGCCAATGAGAAGGGAGTCTCTCATGTGGCAGTCCTTGTAATGGTTACTTTATGACTAAAAAAATTGTTGTAACTCGTCTGCCCATAGTCCCTTCACGGAATCAAGCTCTCTTCAAAATGCTTTTCAAGGTTTTGTTTAGTGTTTCCACTTGTTTGTTAGCGTGAGGGTAATATGGCTTAAAAAATGTCTATGGATTCCCAATTTTTTGCTCTTGGATTTCATCCTTTTTTCCTCGGAATTGTGTGCCATTATCTAATATAATAGAGTTCAGGATTTCAAATCTACAAATGATATTTTTCCAGATGAACTTATAAGTATTAGCCTCGGTAATATTGGTAAATGATTTTGCTTCGACACACTTGGTGAAGTAATGTATTTCTATGATTATGAACCTTAGGTTAGATGTAACTCTAGACAGGGATCCCACAAAATTAATACCCAACTTCATAAAAGGTATTGGTGGTAATTGACTCTTGTGATGGTTGACGAGGTATAACTCGAGTCTTTGATATTTTTCACATTTTCTAGCAAAATTAGTGGTATCTTTCCTCACAGTTGGCCAATAGTTACCCTTCTTCAACACTTTCTATGCCAAAGAATGTCTGCTAGCGTGATTCCCGCATATAGCCTCATGAATTTCCCTCAATACATATAATGCCTCGTCATTGTCCACACATTTAAGCAAATGGGTTGTACAGCCTCGCTTGAATAGCATCCCATCTTGTAATATATATCTGACTGCTTTTATATTCACTTTTCTTACTTCTCTTTTACTCTCGAGGGGGATCGCATCTCTCAGATACGATGTTATCTCTTATATCCAAGGGGTCTCCCCTTGAACCCATAGATTTTCTTCCATTCCCGAATGACTCGTGGGTTTAATAACAATTCTATTGGTACAATTTTGAATAATTCTACATCCTTTGTACTTACCAATTTAGACAAAGCATTCGCATAGCCGTTTTCTTCTCTTGAATTTTGTGAGAGTTCAAACTTGTCAAAGACTTGTATTAAGCTCATGTCTTCGATCAAATATGCGGCCAATACAAGTTTTAAATGTGAACCTGAGCACACAATTTAAATTTTGTCATTCCAGGCTTGTTAAGATTATCATAGCTTCAACATCTCTTTTCCCTGACAACCCATCAACAGATAACTTCCAAATTTCTTCTTGTTCTGGTTCATTTTCAAGAATGGGGGCATCTAAAAGCTCGACAATGAAATCCGTCAATGCTTATGCTTTAATTGCAGATTGTCCTTTATAATTTATTTTAAATTGCCCTAATTCCAATGCCCATTTCATTAACCTTCCTGATAAGTCGGGCTTTTGTAATACTTGTTTAAGTGGATAGTTTGTCAATACCTCAATATTGTGGCTTTGGATATAAGGATGAAGCTTTCTAGATGCCACAACTAGGGCGAGAGCTAATTTTTCCATATGTGGATATCTCGCCTCCTCACCTTGTAAAGACTTACATAGTACCCAGATAATTGCTGCTACCCTAGAACGGAGCTCGCAGGTACCTTAGAGACTGCTAGATAGAGCAACAGTTTCTCCTCATTCAATATAGTTTGCCTAAAAGCGGGCTTTTCCCAAGGCCGGATCGCATTCTTCAATATATTCAAACTTTTCCCCTCCTTTTAATACTTTAAAGAAAGGAAAGCATTTAGCAGGGCCCGCAAGACGAATCTGCTTAAAGCTGCGACCCTTTCAGTGAGACTCCGAAACTCTTTGGATTTTGATGGAGATCGCATCTTTAAGAGAGCTCGTATCTTATTAGGGTTCGCCTCAATGCTTCGTTGGTTTACCATGAATCCTAAAAAACTTTCACATCACTCCGAACTCACAATGGATTGAGTTTCATATGATATTTTCGAAGAATATGGAATGCTTCTTTCAAATGTTTCAAATGATTTTTGGCTTGAAGACTTTTAATAAGTATATAATTAATACATACTTCCATTATTCTGCATATATGCTCTATGAACATTCTATTGACTAGTCTTTAATATGTTTTGCCCTATCGTTGTTTAAATCGAAGGGCATTACCTTATAACAATATAGACATCGATCAGTAACAAAGGCAGTATGTTCTTCATCGAGTTCATACATAGAAATCTGATTATATCAAAAGCCCGTATTCATTAAACTCAATAGTTTATGTCATGTCGTCGCATCCACCAGCTAATGAATTTTTGGGAGCCAAAAACTATCTTTAAGACCTGCTTTGTTAAAGGTCTATGAAGTCTTGACAAGTTCGCCACTTTCCATCACTCTTTCGAACTAGAATTGGATTACAGACCCATACTTGGTATTGAGCTTCGCGAATAAACCCATTTTCCAATAATTTATCAATTTTGCCTTTTAAAGCTTGGTATTTTTGGGCGTTCGACGCTCATTGGTCCCTCCTTTGGATTTTAGGCCTCACTTTGGGATCGATTCCAGTACATGACATTCCACTTTTAGATCAATCCCAACCATATTAGCATGTTTCTAGGCGAACACGTGGAGGTTCACTTTTAGGGAAAAAAAAAAAAAAAAAAAAAAAAAATCAGTGCCAACTTTCAAAACCTTAGTTACATCCTCTTCGCCAACAGGAAAGCTTTCTAGCTCTTCAACCACTACAGCTTCAAATATGCATGCAGTGATGCGAGGGTCGATGAGACTTCAATTTCACCTTCCAAGGGTTATTTGTTTCAATCATTGCATTCATATCCACCCTAGGGATTACCGGGGCTGCCTCTCTTACTAACGATTTCTACTGATATGGAGTAACCAATGAAATAGTTTTTAAGTATTCTTACTCGCAGCTTACTCTTGAGATTGATTATGGTGCCTCACTTTACAAATGCTCACTTAAGTTGTCATGAGCTCGCACATGGTTTGGTAGCTTTGGAAATGTTTGCTTGGTAGAGGCAACGACACATCATCGATCCTTTGCGAATTTTAATTGATAACCCAAAGTATATATTTAACAACATAGTTGCACTGTTTCAGCAAATACATTGCTATTGGTACCTGCAATTAACTTTTATGAAAACAAGAACATCTACTACTGGTGTAAATATGAATCAGAAAGCAACAAACTGTCGTGGATAAAATTTATATTCGTTTCCAATCATCCATCTTCATATCGAACCATTTCCAGATTTAGGTCCTGATACGAGCTCTGATATATCACTCTCAAAGAAAGTGGTGTGAAGAGCCCTAACACATTGTTCGGCTTCGCTGTCATTTACTATCAACGAAATGTTAACTTTCGAAGCACCTTGAGAGATCATCTGAACATTGACTCCATTCGTACGAAGCACATGGAATGCCTGCCACATAAAAACCAAACCGCTATATCAAAATATATTTACAGAGCAATTTTGAATATATATCTAGACAACAAATGAAAACCCAATATCAATAGAATACTAAACATCAGCAACGGAGAATGTAGAGAAGCGCAAAATAATTGCTAGAAATTTATTATAAAAGCAAATATTCATGGACTCGAGCATTAAACCAAAAAGACAACTATGCTAAAATTTAATGGGCTTTCGCAATAAAAATGCTGAGATAATAGCAGCACCTTTTCTAGTATCAGCGACGACCTCTGAACATTTCCTATGAGAGAGATGATTGATCGGTGCTGTAGAAGATTCACAACTGCAATTTTTTCGAGTTCTTCCACAACATGATCTAGTTCCTGGTTAACAAGTGAGAACAAGGTAAGAACTTATCTAGTGGAGGAAAGGAAATACTCCTGCCCACGGCTAAAACTCAACGTGAAACTGAAACCATAAATTGATGGGATATTTTTTAAGCTTATAGTGCAGATCCTTGATAATAAAAAGAAGCCCGGCCCGAGTTCACAAGCTTGCCTGCTGGATCAGTTCTCTGCTCCAAAGCTTGGATGGATCTAATGTCAAGGAAATACTTACTTCGCTAGTGGCAACAACATCCACAGATATTTCCAATTCTTCAAAGATTGAAAATACCTGAACAGAGACATCATTATGGAAATTTCATTAGAGATTTGAAATACTTGTCAAACCTGGCAAGATCAAGCAGCAGGTGCTGCCTTCACCTTAGCAAGAAACCCAAATTGCCCAAGCATTCGGGTGCTGACAATATCCAACATTGTTACATTTCGTTTCAAGACAATGCTAGTAAGTACTGCCTGTAAACGGAAAATAATAGATTTAAGCCTTTTGACCATTCTATTGACCATGTTTTGTAAGTTAATATTATCGTGCTGCTAACCTGACTCATATCTCTCACTCGAGTAATCAGGGTTCCTGGAGCTTTCGGATTGTACGAGTTCTTAACTCGAACAGGAATATCACCCTCCCTAGCAGGTCTCATGGACTGTGGATGGAGAACCTTTAATTCCAAAGAAACAGATGTACGTTGTAAGCATGTTATATCCAGCAGAAAGAGGAGGGGGCCCTATTAGGCAAGTAACTCTCTATTACATGTCAGAGCTTCAATCAACAAACTAGCTGCATATATATATGCTGATTTGCAATCAAAACCAATTCATTTGGATTCTAACCGAGCAACATCTTACTTTATCCAGCAGAGAGAGTGAAGCCTGACAATGTAGCTACGTTATACAATGCATATAGATTGTGTGGTACCTGTGCGCCAAAGTAAGCAAGTTCAGCTGCCTCATCAAAGGTTAGATATGGCACTGGCTCTGCGCGTGGATATATGTTGGGGTCACAAGTCAAAACACCATCAACATCTTTCCACACCTGTAAAGAACAGTGATGGGAGAGGTTATACATTTTGTGCATGTAATTGTATACTACAGAATAATTCCATGCAGATTAGATAGTAATGCTCTTTTTTCTTCTCAAAGCAAGACCACAGAATTTTTGAAAATCACTTGCCTGGATTTCTCCCAACCCCAATGCTTTACCAATAGTAGTGGCAGTCAAATCACTACCACCCCTACCCAATGTAGTCACTGCACAAGTTCTCCAACCCTACAATGAAATGTCCATTTTGATTTTTTATCTCCAGATGATAGAAATTTGTGTACAAGAGAAGTACGGTAATCCAGGAAATGTAAACAGGAATCATAATGGAAGCAACCTTTCCAAGGAAGCCAGTCACGATAGGAATTGCAGGATCCTTAATCCAATCGCCATGCAATCTCTTTGCAACAGCTGGATAAGTTGCCTCTAATATATCGGCATTTGTAAATTCATCGGTTGTTATAAAACCAATATCAAAGGCGTCATACTGTAAATAAGATTGTGAGTAATTAATTTATCCAAATCATGTGACAGAAACAAGGTAAAAAAATTACTTTATTGAGCAGGCAGCACAAAAGGAAAGGTTCATATGATCAAAAACTATAAGAAAATCATTATCCAATAATAGCAAATAAAATTAAAAGAAATGCCTTCTCAGTAAGTGCGATAGACATGTTTCTAATATAAATAAGATGCCACAAGATCTGGCAGGCTTGGAGAAGTGCCGGCACATTCTAGTTGCTAACTAATGCAGTGCATGACACACTGGGATACAACCTAGGATGCACAGACACTTCTCCAAAGTGGGGAATGAAAGCGGGGAATGAAAGCTGTGGAGTGTGTCAGACACAAACATAGCTCCAACAAGTGCTCTGGAAAACAAGTAAAAAGATGAAATTCATACAGATCAAACATGGACGTAATCATCCACTACTAAACGACAATAGTTCTAATTTTTGAAAAATCATCCTCTAAAGAAGATTAAAAATATTTCGAAGCACGTAACAAAGTAAATATTCATATAACCCTGCCATTGAGAAGAACTTAGACTGTGTGACTAAGAGCAACTATTGATTACACTGACCATGTAAAAAACATTTCATTACCAGCCTCATTATTGAGCCACATACTACTAATTACTACTTTAAAGTAACTAATGAATGGGAGGGGTATTTTTTATTAACGCAGCAAAAAAATAAATGAATTTATGTACATATTTGTATTATTTTAGTTTTTAATTAACTATCCGACCTGCTACTTTACTTTTTGGTTGCATCAACTTGGATATAATTAAGTTATTAATGTATTTGCTCGAAATTCAACTCACAAGTGTCTCACATGCTAACCTTAAAGCACAGGTGCATGCATTCCTGTCCATAGTACATGGCAACATGGCATAACAGAGAAGAGATATGAGAATGCTAAGGTAAAATAACCTTTTACAAGTAGCTTAGAGGGAATTCCCCTATAGATGTTTTCACAAACCATTTGAGTTAAATTGATTAAAAACATAATTTATCTTCTCTTATCATTTTTCCATTTTTGGTATGGTAGTGTTTAGATGTGAATGAGTTTCTCCAAAATGGCCCTAAGCCAACGTTTGATTGGCTAAAAGCCAAAAAGCAGTCAGTCCTTTTTTGTTCCACTTAGGAAACTATTTGCAATCAAATGATTATATCATTCTTAATTACATTATAATTAGAGGCACCAAAGGAGATTATACGTAAGAATAGCACCGCTGTCTCATAACAAGCTCTTGTACCATATTACGTACCAAAGGAGATTATATGTAATAATAGCACCGCTGTCTCATAACAAGCTCTTGTACCTATATTATTGTAACTTATAAGTGTAGCAAAGACTGCTCAACTTGAAAATACGAGGCAAACAAAGACCTCGAGGCGTATGAATTACTGAGAACGAATCACCAGTTTATTAGATCAAAAGCAAGAAATAACATGATTCTTAGAGAACTTGTTACAAGGGCTAAGTTTTAGATAGTTGACAAAGAAGAAGCATACTTGGCGAGCTTTGACACCAATTTTATTCAAATAGGCCGCAAAAATTCGTGTGGACATGCACTCTCCGAAAGAGGCTAAGTAGTCTTTTGTTCTTGGAGTGAGCTCTTTCATCATAGCAATTCCATTCAGAAGTTGCTCCAACTCAAATAGGTGTTCTGCAAAATGTTAACCACAAGCAAAAAGGCAATCAAAATAGAGTTAAGATTACATACATTACACATTATCACCATTTAAATGAAAAATATAAAGAAAAGCTATTATGTTACAAATGAATTTAACGAACAACAGAATTACAGTCCCTACTTCCGGAAAGATTACTTGCCCTGCAATTTAGTGAATATGAAGACGATACCTACACCTTACGGAAAGTTGCATTGCAATGTATCAATTGAACAAAATAACTGACTTAAACTTGAAATTAACAATGATAGGAGCAGTATGGCACAGTATCCACCGTAACACCAACAGAATGCTTGAATGATATCATAAGGAAGCATTTCTATTGCATTTCAAATGGTAGCTACCCCAACACAGCGGTCTTAAGTACCTTGGTTCCTGAAACCGAAGTTGTTTACTAAACGCCATCAAAGATGACAATAATATGGTATGCTGAGAGAGAACATCTTATACATTGATTCAAGAAGAACTCCACCCCTTTGATCAAGATGTTATTTCAAATATTGCTGTAAGTGATTACTCACTTGAAATTGTAGATCCTTCTACTCCAAGCTCATCCACTGTCCTGATTATTATAAAACAATCCTCATTCAGAAAAACATGTTAACATTAAAAAATAATAGAATTGATGAGATAATGCAAACATAAAAGTGCATGCTCTTTCTCACCTCAAATGCAAATCTTTGACAAAAGCCAACTCTTCCAGATCAGAAACATATGACACACCGCAGCAGACAGCCTTTTCTCCAGCCTGATATACAAGCCAATTATATCATCAGGACATCTTCTCAAAAGAATTCACAAAGAATACAGGAATCAACATGAGAAAACGATAGCAGGACTTGAAGGAGTACAATCAAGAGTTTATTGGTTGTTTTTCCCATTGCAGAAAGAACAATAACAGGTCTTTCTTCTCGAAATCTGAGAACGAGGTTAGCTACTTCTCTCATTCTATCTGCAGAGGCAACGGAAGATCCCCCAAACTTCATTACATGTGTCAATTCGTTAGCAATTTCTTCAGAACCTTGGCTCTCAGTACTATGCCTCATATCAATCTTCCCAGCCTCACAACTAATTCGAAGGTATGGTGCCCTACACGAACCCTTCAGTGACGTACATAGTCCATAAACAGGAGCCACAGATACAGAAAAATTGAGCCGTGGATGTGACCAAACAGGCAGAAGACAGGAAGCTCTCTTTGGGATAGCTGGGTATGGCGTTTTGACTCCACTTACATGCAATAAGGCTGCCATGTTAAATATCCAAATATATATAGAGATCTCGACAAATAAAGGAAATGAATTTCTCCAGAAAAAGAGAAAGATGGTTGTTTTAACTCTCTCCGCCTATACAAGCCTCCAAAGGTAGTGTCAGAACGCTATCTCACAATCTGCATATCCCATGATAAATTCAGTTAACTCAAATTAAACCTTCAAACTTAGATTGAAACATTTAAACAGACAGTATCGAGAATTATAATATAGAAAGGAAAGTTTTGATAATTAAACAAAACTAGCAACAATTTTTAACTTCGTTTAATTTATAACAGAATAAGAAAAGGCAACAACTATCGGAGAGGCAATTATAGGAGCTGTTGCATTGTAATTCATTTCTTGGTAATTATTTAAAATGAAATCAAGACATAAATTAAATTAAGAAACGAAGGCTTAAACTACCTGAAAACAGAAGAAAATGCAACATTATAGGTGAAGTTGCAATGCCTCTTTGTATTGCAGCAAACAGAAATGGGGGCGGGCGGGCAACGGCGCTCAGTGTAGACAGAAGAGAAAGAGGAGAGATTTGCACAATGGCTGCTTGGGAGTTTTGGGTACTGGTATTTAAAGCATCTGTGAGTGATTTTCACACTGCTCAATTTAATATCATTGCTCTATAAATTATAAAGTTAGGTTTTGACTCTCTTTTTTTCTCAAAATACATTTTTCTCTTTTTTTGTAGTTTATGTTTGAGCTACCTTCTTTTTTTAATTTTCATTCTTCTACTCATTTTCAATCACACATTTTCAATAAAATAATATTTTTCATCACATTAATAATTTTTCATTCCTTTTTAACTACACATTCTCCATCAATCTACTATTTCAAAATATATTCTTTTAAAATAATATGGCTCAAACACACCTTTAATTGTACATTTTTCAATAAAATAATATTACACATAAATTCAAAAAATTTCTTTATTTTTTAACCACACATTCTTCATCAATCTATATTTTGAAAATATATTTTTCCAATTTAATAGGACTCAAACAAGTCCTTAGTCTCTGTTTGATGTTCATTATTGTGTAAAAATAATATTTTGGATAATTTTTTTTGGTTAATTTGTGTTTAAAAAGTGCAAAAAAAATTTGGGTTTATATGTAAAAAAAAAAAAATTATTACTCGGGTATTCAAGTTTCGCCCGACTAATCCTGAGGAGTGACGACATTCCCCCTAGTTCGCCACTCAGGTAGATTCGGATGTGATCACAGCTTATACATACTTGGGCCGGACATTCGACGATTCTCCACCATATGGGCGGCCTTCCAACATTTAAATGTTGTCTTCCAACTGCCATAGAAATTCGAACCTCCGTAGAGAATCCTCCTGCTTTACCACTATGTCTGTTGTGGCATATATGTAAAATATTTTATTGTATGAAAGTACATTGGGGAATGAATATGAAAAACAAATTATTTTAAAAGAAATCTTAAAATATTAGGGGTGGGGTCGGATTCAAAGGAAAAACTTTAATAAAGCTTATGAAACAAATTATTCTTGAGAGAAAATAAAAGTTGACCTCTAAGCAATTTTTTTTTTTTAAACCTACATGAATATGACTTGGAAAACTTTTTTCCCCTTTTCTTTTTTGATGACGAAGGGAGAAAGTCCAAAATTTAAAAACTTTATCATAAAAATCCGTGTTTAAGGGGAAAAAAACATTCATTTTTAAGAAGAAAATTTAATTACGGAGTCGTAGTACTCAATTTTGGAATCTTTTGTAGATTTATTTCAAATTTAATTAGGACAAAAAAGGAATTTTGAAAATATCAGGGTTTAGGAAGGATTAAAAATAGAGTAATTATATTTATACTATATTTTTTATTTGTTACGTCAAATTTTAATTTCAATTAAATTCCTCAATCTTTGCTTATTGTAACTCTTATGTCCTTAACTTTCTTTTTACGCAATCTTATCTTCAATATTTTATTAATTAGCACATATTATATTTTATAATAGATTAGGTCAAACAAGTTCGTTTAAATATAGATTATGCATATAAAAACTATAACCCTATTAAAAGTGTATGGTCCAAAGAAATTTAAATTTGAAGATTTTTTTTTTTTTTACTCCAATATTGGAATGCACAATTTTGCTTATCCAGAAATCAAGAAATACACACAGAGTTAAACGAAAAATTTAAAAAGAGAAAGAATAATTCATACAAATCCACCCATTGACACAACAGCCAAAAAATACATATTGCACAAATTAAAATAAAACTTACACATCACACATCACAACGAATTTTAAAGTGTACACAATGTACGACAAATTTCATGTATACAGAAATTATTGTAAATTGATTTTTGGGAACAATGTAGATTGATCTTCATGTGACTAGCGGTGGCAACGCAGTCGAGCGGTAACCACGAGCCGAGCGGCCGGCTCGCTAGACGAGCAGTTCATCGAGCTTTTTTTTAATGAGCCACGAGTCGAGCCCGTTAAAATTAAAAAAAAAAAATGAGTGACCAGAACGGTCACTCAATTTTCAGTGACCGTTTCGGTTATTTTTTTAAATTTTTTCCATTTTCTTTTCTATAAATATCAATTAATTACAATATTTTTTTTTCACCAAACTTACTATCAATCTCTCATTCTCTATTCTACCCTCAACAATTTATTTACAAATCATTATCATCATTCTATAATCTATACATTACTCTTTTACATTTTATTTTTACATTGTCAAGTTATAATTTTGATTTTACAATTTATTTTCTACACTACTACATTATTTTCATTCACTTTTCAATTCTACTTAAAGGCTTCAACATTCAATTTCAATTATTCACAAATGGATCCACGATCGTTTGTTGAAAACTTGTTCAGTGTCGGAGGCGAAACAACTGCCCAAAGTCAATTTGGGAATGAATTCACCGGTCTAAATGAATTACCAATTCCAGAAAATATTCAAGATTTCGACGTTTATGAAGGCAGTCATCCAATTGATTTGGATGACATTGATGTTGATGCTAGTTATCCAATTGATTTAGAACGGGATGATGAATCTGCATTAGATATTCCCAGTGCAAGAGGAAAGAGAAAGGGGAAGAAGCAGGCAAAATGTTGGGACCATTTTAAATTGGTTTAAACTGGTCGTGTGATCGATAGAATTCTAGAAACTAAAGCAGCATGTAAATACTGTCAACAATGATTGACATGACAAAAAGGTATTGAAACCACCCACCTCAACCGTCACTATGAAACATGTGCGGGCAAACATGAGCTTCTTCCAACTGGTCAAACGCAACTATAGTTTGGTAGTCCAGACGCCGGTGCTACTACTACGCCACTTTCTACGTGGCTGTTTTCGGAGGAGAAAGCTCGAACGGGAATGGTGAAGTTCGTTGCCGAGACGAAGTTGCCATTAGCAATAGCGGACAACCAATATTTCGTTTCCTACGTCAAACAATATCTTCAACCGATGTACATTAGGGTAAGTCGAAATACTCTTCGTTTTGAATTGAATACTTTCTTAATTCAAAGAAACTATTCATTATGGATTTATAAAAACATGGGGGTTTGATATCTTTAACTTTGCATTTGTGGAAAGAGATTACATACCTGCAACTGCACACTATATAGACCTACTTTGGATCTTGCATAAAAAAATTATTATTTTTAAAATTATTGAGTTCCCGCACAATGTTAATAATATATTTAATTGTATTATGAACATTATTAGAGAATATAAATGCGAGAGTAAAATTTGTTCTT
>CAIGRB010128318.1:39099-53857 GCA_903798255.1 Fraxinus quadrangulata | reverse complement strand
CCCCCCCCCCCCCACCCACCCACGCACACATTTTTTTTTTTTTAAATATACAACTTTGGATGTTCATTGATTTTGATTTACTTTTTAATAGAATTTCTCTAATAAAATTAAAACTAATATTTTTGTTTGTCTCCTTTTCTTTTCAGAAACTTTAAAGCAGCTCAAAAATTTTGATGTTTGAGAGATTTTATTTGTGCATAATCTAAATTTTCATAAAATAGATGTTTTAGAAGTCCAAAAGATTTGTGTTTTGAAACACACTCTGAACTTTCAAGCCATTCGGTGAGCATTGGGGGACCAAGGAACAGTACTTTCATAATCTAAGGCATTTTATGTTGATGTTCAATGATCGTAGCTTTCAAAGTCTTTAAGGCATTTTATTTTGAGGACCAATGGCTGAAACTCTCGAAGTCCAAGGGGTAGGCCATTCATATAATGTAAAAAATTATTCAAATTAGAGATTTTTTATATTATTTGAATATTTTTTTACTAATTTTCTTTCTTTATTTATTTTATATGAATGACTGGATCAAACGCTAACAATAAAGTGGATTCAGTTACACATGAAATTATCGAACTTAAAAATCAATCACAAAGTTACATATGGTTTCAAGATACAAATGTGAAGTACCATGCTCAGTCCAAGCTATAGGGTTAACTTAAACTTTGCATCTATAAGGCTATGCACATGTCTATCCTTAGTGAGTGTCACGAGAACTCGGGTGTTGCCATGTCCAACAGTTTGAGCAGTCATCTTCCTCTTTTGTGCCGTATGTCTCGTCATCACCAAAATATGGATTCGTCTCGATGGCTGTAATTTCTAAGAGGATTTCATCCATGAGGCTATGATGCATCCTTCTTATCATCTCGGAGCATTTGTCATAATTGCTCGTCTATTCTTAGTGAATGTTATGAGAACTCGGATGCTGTAAAGTTTATCCATTCGAGCAATCATCTTCATCTTTTGTGCTTTCTGCCTTATCATTACTAAGCACAGAGTTCGTCCTAATGACAATAATATTTGAGAGGATTGACAAGAAGGAAATATGATAGGGAGGCGCACTTGTAAGACATAGATAGATTCTTTATCTTCTAAAGTTTTGGGATGGCTACTTGAATTCAAAAACTCCTTCACAAGAGAAATCCTTGCGAGTCAGCTTCTGCAGTCAACTCTTCTACAAATGATTACCATCATCCGAACTCTATCTACATATCTCTTTGTGAGGTTTGATGTCCACATACCAACACTTTTATGACAGCAAGAGCATTTTTCTTTGGGACATCATAATATTATTAGACTTTCAATCATAGGTAAATATTATGAAGAGTTAATTTCGAGCATTTTAGAGTTGTTGAATCTTTTTCCCAACTCTTTATCGGACCTGTTTAATATTTTTTCATTAATTGCTATTGAGAAGGAATCTAAATGGCACGGAAATTGGACTGACTTATGGTTTTGAGGGAAGGGTTGCAATTGAAGACAAAACAAAGCTTATAAGGATGCCTGGATTTAAATCCATATAAAAGACATCATAGAAGATACCAAGACCCGTGGTTGTTTGGGGTGTCAAAGTTGCTCGTCGGCTCAAGTGGCCCGTCGCTAGGCCCGAATAAAGCTAGAGCGGAGTCGGCTTGTGGCTCAATCCGAGCTCCATTTTGGGACATTGGCTCGAGCCTGAGCCAGCCCATAAAAAATTAAAAACAACGTTGCAGGTAGCTGCCTTTGATTGCCTTTGACAAGGCAGATAACGTAAATTTGCCATTTTTTCAAAATTTGTAGTTGAAACGGATACTTTTTTTTTTTTTTTTTTGGCTATAAATATGCGAAATTTTTTTACCACTTCATATCAATTTATTTCAATCAATCTCCAATTTCTTTACTCTAATGTTCAGTATTTTAGTCTCCAATTTCTTTACTCTAATCTCCAATTTAGTTGAGTTTCATAAAATTTTGCAGTATTCTAGTTTCAATTTCAATTTCCAATTTCTTTACTCTAATATTCAGTTTATTTTACTCTAATATTCAATATTCTTTATTCTAATAAGTAATTTTTAAATTTCTTTGTTTTAATAAAAATTGTACACGAAATATTTTATTCATGTACAATTTTAACTCCACCTACAATTATTTTAGTCGGTCTCAAGCCCCAAAAAGGAGGAAATTTGTAACTTTTATTTAATTTATAATACGTATAAATTGTATAAATTTTAAATTCTTAAAAAAAATTTAGATTTCTCACAAAAAAAAAAAAAAAAAAAACGAGCTGGCTCAGCTCGGCTCGCTAAGGCCCGAGTTGAAAGCTCGGGTTAAGCCTAAATTTTTTTGCCAAACTTTTGCTCGGCTTGGCTCGGGCAAAAAAAAACCTAACAATTTTTGTTCGAGCTCAGCCCGAGCTTGGAGTTTCGGCTCGACTCGTTGACACCCCTATTGGTTGTAGACTAACCAAAAGATATTTCTACAAAGACCGAGGTTATTGGAGCGATTTGCCAATGTCTTTATCTATGGAGTAAGATGAAGTGTTAGAGAAATAGTAGCTTATTCTCCCTTTGGCTATGCCGCATCATTATTGCCTCTAGAGATGATTATATAAGAATTGAGACATTTAAAGTAGCTTCTAAGATGAATATCGGATCTATTTACAGTCTAGTTCCTCTCATATTAGCAATCATTTATAGGGGTCTTACATAAAATTGCTTAATAGCCTCGGAGCTTAGTTCAATTTCACTTTCATTTCCCAGACATTTCCTTTACGCTTGAGCTACAACTTAATTTGTCCAAAGTATTTACGATTATATAGACAAAATATCTTTCGTCTATACTAAGATTCAAGTGCATGTTTTATCATATAGTGAGATTCATGACTTTGCTCTTGACCAGATATTTGGAGGCAAACGAATAAATATACAGCCAATGGGTTAAACCCTCCAAATGTCATTTAGAGGAGACTTCTCGAAAGAGGGAACTAAACATTACGAGTGAAGAGGGTATTAAGAAAAATTATAATTATAATTCCACAAAAAAACCCACTTCTACCTTAGAGCCTACAGACATGACACTTAAAGAAATTTTTGTTCTCGATAACAGCAATCCTGGAATCAAGCATGTCATGTCCATGAAGAAACATTAAATCCAGAAGATAGAAGTTCTGGAGATCAAGTATGAAAATTTATTTTCTTTTTACCCTACTACCTGTATAATATTCTATGTATCAAACTTTAATATCAGGTTCCTTTTTCTCAAATATATAATCCAGGCAGCCTCAAGCTATTCTAAATCATTTGAAAGTTAGCCTCAAAACTTCCAACATTGATATAAGCCTCTTTGATATACCTTTCAAATGATAGACATTTAAATATATTGCGTAGGATACAAAATGCAAGTATGTCCATAGTTATAAGCCCCACTAAAAGAAAGCAACACTTGGAGCTTCTAACTGTAGAAGAAAAGGCTAAGCAATTGAAATAGTTGGATATCCAAATAGAACCCAAGGATTGAAGGCCCAGAAATGGCTAAACAAGAGGGGGTGAATTGGTTATTTAAAAACTTTTTGAAAAAACTAATATAAATACAAGCGAGTAAGGACCAAATAGATAAATTCAAATAGTAAATACAATAAGTAAAAGAGATAGAGATGATGCAAACGATATAATTATGGAGGTTCGATCTAAGATAATGATCTACATCCTCCGTTACGAAGCTCTCCAACACGAGCAATATCTTTTTCACTATGTTGATTGACTTATGGTGCAATCGAACTCTTTACAATGCTTCTGATGACTTACAACAAAGGAGCATCGATCCTTATACAATGTTGAGTTTTACAGGACCTCAACATGACCCACAAATTTAATGGGACAATGATTTTACAATTTGAAACTTCTCTCTTAATGAATGATATAATCAAATTAAGTATCAAGAGAAAAATGGGCTAACACTTTAATAAATATCAAAGAATGAAGCTCAAGTGTTATGTGAGAAAAAATTTGATGAGTAAAATGATTTTCAAAAGTTAATTCAATCAAAGATTTTTCAAAATGATTTGAGTACATAAATCAATGTAGCTTTGCTCAAGAATATTTCACATAAATGCTCTTGAAAGTGTTATATTGAATGTAAAGTGAAGTCATATTTGTAGCAATAAAAAATGTCATAATATCTTAGCAACCTAACGACCCTAGCAGATGTCTACCACTGAACCGGACGACTGAACTAGTTGTTGTGCATCAAAAATCAGAACGGTTAAAAATTTGACCGTTGGACGAACCGGACGTCAGCTAGGACACAATTTTTTCGGATTTTTCTTTTCTTGATTATTTTAACAAGTGTAGACTTTTGAAGAACATATTCACTTAACTTTTCAAAACGAGCATTATTGGTACAAATTTAAAAATCAAGTGAAGATTTTTATCATCTCCAAAATAATTTTTATACGAACGTTTTTATGAATAATTTATCTCGTACACAAAAAATTAAGTTATGAGCTTTCAGTGATTCATTGTTAAGGATTAAAGCATTTTACCTTTACATATGGATTTGAAGCATCTAAGTCTAATAATTTCAATGAGTGCTTGATTAGACGTGAATGCTTTGATTGATTTAACGTGATTGCTCGGTTGTCATCTCGATTTTCTTTGATCGTAAATTGCGAGTCTTTTGGTAGTAGTCCTTTTGTTTTCAATTGATCAATTTGGTCATACTAACTATGAAGACTTGAATACAATTGTTAGAGATTAAACAATTTGTTTGTTATAATCAAAACATGAGTTCAATCGTATGTCAACAAATTTTTCCTTTTTGATTATGACAAACAAGATGATTTGGAATGTAGAATTGAACAATTGGTATCATATTGATGGATGAATGTACATTATAAATTTATCATGTAACTCGTATTTTCCCTATCTTTTACAAATTAATAACCATACATTCAAAGCATACGGGCGATTTTTCCTTTTCCCCTTTTTTCATAAACTCGAAGCATATTATTGTCAAATCAAATCATGTATAATCATCTCACTCCATTTTCCCCTTTTGGCATAAGTAAAAAGAACAAGACAAAACATGGATTACGAAATAACCATAGCTGATATCAAAATGATGTCCAAAAACTAACAGCATAAATAAGCTAGACAAAAGCAATATTGCAGTCAAGTCATAAAGACATAAAGAAATATTTGAAATATAGAAATGTAGCATCAAAAGTGATAACTATGGCTCCGGAGGTGGTGGTGGAGGAATTGGGCATAGAAGTGAGCGTAGAAGGCAATATGCTTAGCCTGCATTACCGTTTGTTGTGCCTGAATGGCATCTTATTGAGCTTGGATGGTAGCCTGCTAAACTTGAAACTACTGAAGCATTCCACCAAGACCACCAACTGACGATGTAAGAGAGTCAATGCAGCCATTTGGAAGATTGTAGTAATCCTCGGTAAATGTGAAGCCTCCACCTGAAGAGCAATGAACACTCTAAACTGGAACATCATGAGGAGTGTTCGGAACTTACAGTATATCATCCGCATCATAATCCTCATCACCCTCGAATGGTAGAGTCGATGGAACCGAGATGGGGTTGAACCCTTTTGTGTGTGCCAACCATTGACCACCTTCTTTTACTATTTTTATTGCTTAAGGGTTTGGATATTTATGGTGTCGGTAGGGTGAAGTTTGACAAATGTCTCATAATTTAGCGGATTATCAAAATGTTTAAAAATTTTCGTAAGGTCAAGCTTTAACGCTACTTGTGGAGTACAAAAGTTTCATGAGACCTAATGCAATAGTCGAAAAATTTAGTTTTCACCCAACAAGAAAGAAATCGAGAACAAAAAGATAAAAAAAGTTCATCTCGTCTCGATGACCTTTTCGAGGAAAAATGATATGTGCAATGATGTTTTGTTAAACTTTACATGGAAGAGTTAATTGGTTTGCACTAAGTTTTGTGATAGTTTCAAAAAAAAAATCGGTGACCCGACGACATGCCTCGAAAGAGTTATACACTTCTAAAGTGGGATGAGTTTTATAAAGAAAAAATTGAATATCACTTGTCTCAAGTTCGAGAATATCACGGATGAAAGCTTTGTTGATGGGGAGAATATCACGGATGAAAGCGTTGTTGATGGTGATACAAACATTTTTGAGTAAACACAAAATTTCATCCGAACAAGGAGTAAAAACCATATTTTTATTAAAAAAAAATTCATAAGACGTGGATAGGCATGTTCTTCTATATGAAATGCGAGTGCTTCAATAGTAAAATCGACAAAGTCAACATTTTCCTATTAAAATGGGAGATTTTTCAAATGGCTTGGTCGGTACCCAGGTTTCATGTCGAATATTTTGTCGGAGGAAGGTGGTGGAGATTGTCGTACGGTGCTTTTGAGTCTCTTGCCCGCTTTTTTTGATCCCGACATTGTAGATATTTGTTAAGGTAGGGAAGAAGTGATCTAGGGTTTGGATTTGTGGGAATGTGAGATTTGATGGATGAAAATTTGAAATTTTTGGAGATAGATGATGTAGAAGTAATGTGTTTTATGAAATTGATAGGAAATTGATGAATAGAGTGAAGGATTTATAGTGGGCTTATGAAGTGAATTGAGAGAAAAATAGAAGAGAATGGGTAAAAATGGGGTCTCTTACCCGATTAAAATTACCTTAAATCTCGTTGTAATGAACGTGATTGGCAGAGGTAAAACTCTCTATCAAACCGAACAGTGTTTTCGGACGTTCAGTTGACTCGTTAGATCCCCTTTTTTTGAATTATATAAAAATGCCATATATAAAAGTAAAGTATGTATGAGCACATAATATAACTTAGTTGAGTATTTCCGATTCATCAATGATTCCTAACCCTCATCGAATATGTGAGAATCGATCAAGTGCAAAAGGTTTAGTGAAGATATCAGCCAATTGATTCTCTGCGTTCACAAATTCTAACACGATATCTTTCTTTTGTGTATAATCTCTTAAGAAGTGATGTCTAATTTCAATGTATTTTGTTCGAGAGTGCAAGATGAGATTTTTAGAAAATTTATACACTAGTGTTATCACACATGATAGGTGTATGATCAAATAATAGGTGATGATCACTAATAGTTTGCTTCATCCATAACATTTGAGCACAACAACTCACGATCGAGATGAATTCGGCTTCAGCGGTTGATAATGCAACGAAATTTTATTTCTTGCTAAACCATAACACAAGTGCAAAGCCTAGAAAATGACAAGTTCCGATAGAGCTTTTGCGATCAATTGTGCAACCGGTCCAATCAACATCCATATAGCTAAGAAGATCAATATGAGTGCCCTTTGGATACCAAAGCCCTTCTAGAACTAAGATATCTAAAAATTCGTTTTACAGCACTAAGATGAGATTCTTTAGGGTTTGATTGAAATCTAGCATATAAACACACACTAAACATAATATCAGGTCTACTGGTGGTTAAGTAAAGAAGGAATTCGATCATACCTCGATATTTTGTGACATCAACGGAAGAACCTTGATCTAATTTTACGAATGTACTCATGGGAGTGTTCATAGGCTTCAATTCATCCATTTCGAATCTCTTGAGCATATCCAATATGTACTTATTTTTATTGATGAATATACCATCTCTAGCTTGCTTAATTTGGAGACTAAGGAAAAATTTGAATTCTTCCATCATACTCATTTCAAATTCCTTATTCATGCATTTTGAAATTTTTTCACAAAGGTGGATATTAGTTGCACCAAATATAATATCATCAACATATATTTGAACAATAATCATATAATCCTTTTAAGTTTTGGCAAATAGGGCAGTATCCGCGTTTCCTATTGAAAAACCATTTGAAAAAGTAGAAATTTACTCAATCTTTCATACCAAGTCCTAGGAGCTTGTTTTACACCATAAAGAGTTTTCATAAGTTTGAAAGCATAGTTTGGATACTTGTGATTTTTAAAGTCGGGCGGTTGCTCGACAAAAACTTCTTCTTGAATGAAACAATTTAGAAATGCATTTTTGACATCCATTTGATAAAGAGTAAATCCTTTATAACAAGCAAATGTAAGAAACATATGAATGGATTCTAATCTAGCTACCAGTGCAAAGGTTTCCTCAAAATCAATATCTTATTCTTGATTGTAATCTTGGACTACTAATTTAGCCTTGTTACACACAATAATCCCATTTTCTTCTCTTTTATTTTTTAAAACCCATTTTGTAACAATGACGGTTTGATCATTTGGTCTACCGACTAAATCACGAATAGGATTCCTTTCAAATTGATTTAGTTCTTCTTGCATAGCTAGAATCCAAAACTCATCAAACTTGGCTTCCTTGAAATTTTTAGGTTCAATTTGTGAGATGAAAGAACAAATATTTAGGTGATTCTTAGTAGAAGCTCTAGTAATAATGCCTTTGGATTGATCACCAATAATAAGTTCTTTTGGGTGAGAGTGAACAAACCTCCATTCTTTTGGTAGAGTGGGATCATTTGACGTTTCGGTATGTTCTACTCCACTTTTTTGAAGGTTTGCTTCTTCCTTGTGTTCCTTTTTTGGATCATTCTTACTTCAGTCTTGAATGTCCATTTGTTCAAAAGGGGTTTCCAATCCTACATTATTAGCAATACCTTTCTCACGATCAAGATGATTAGTTTCATCAAAAGTAACATACATAGATTCTTTAACGACTATAGTTCTTTTGTTAAAGACTCTATATAAGCTTTGCTAGTTGATGAGTAACCTAGAAAGATCCCAATATCGGATTTTGAATAAAATTTTCCCGAATTTTATTTTGTATTTAAAATAAAACATTTACAGCCAAAAACTTTAAAATATCCAATATTTGGAATCCTATTTTTCCAAAGCTCATATGGGGTTTTAATTTTCTTTCGACTAACTAAAACTCTATTTACAATTTAACAAGCAGTGTTGATGGCTTTGGTTCAAAAATATTTTGGCATGCTATTTTCATTTAGCATGGTCCTAGCCATTTCTTGCAAAATGCGATTCTTCCTTTCTATTGCACCATTTTATTGTGGAGTTCTAGGAGTTAAGAAGTAATGTTCATATCCATTTTCATTGCAAAAATTATCAAAAACAAGATTATCAAATTCTCCATCATGATCACTTCTAATGGTTGTAATATAGTATACTTTCCATTTTGAACATTTTTGCAAAAGTATTAGAAAGTATTTAAAGCTTTATCTTTGAGATTTAGGAAAAGAACCCAAGTGAATCTATAAAAGTCATCAACAATGACGAAGGCATAATATTTTCCACCCAAACTAGTGCTTCTAAAAGGTCCAAAAAGTCTATGTGGAGTAGTTGAAGTGGTTTTGTAGTCGAAAAATATAGTTTGAGTTAAAAGGAGCTTTTTACTTGTTTACCAAATTGACAAGTATCACAAATTTTATCTTTATCAAACCTTAATTTTGGTAAATCTTTGACAAAATAATTTTCGGAGATTTTTGAAAAACGATCCATGCTAACATTGCCTAATGTCCTATGCCACAACCAAGTATCCTCATTTAAACTCGATAAACATTTTTCATCACTATCAAATTCGATATTTATAATATACACTTCTTTGCTACAGCTCCCTATGGGCATTACCTCTTTCAATGTAGCGTCCTTAATAAGGCATTTAGAAGAATCAAATTTAATAGGATAACCTTTATCACATAATTGACTAATACTAAGCAAATTATGTTGAGGTTATCTACCAATAACACATTTTCAATAGAAGGAGAAGAATGATTACCAATGTTTCCGATTTCAATAATTTTTCCTTTTACATATCTCCGAATGTGACATGACGTCCATCCTTTACTTTGAAATTTGATAGTAACATTCTATCCCCGGTCATGTGTTTTGAGCATCAATTATCCAAGAACCATTTGCTCTTCATCTTCTTTGGTTCTTCATCTTCGATTGCCATGAAGCACGTGTTAGTGATTACTTCTTGACTATCATTTCCATCACGATCATCATCGTCTATTTCATCCCATGTTGCTTGAAGTGCATTTTTCTTATATTTCTCTTCTTGTTTGGACACTCGGTTCTTTTGTAAGCAGGTTTGTCACAATCATAGCAATTTTATTATTCCTTTCATCACTCTTTTCTTCTTTCTTTTGGAATCTCCAATTAGTTTGAAAGCCTCTCCAGTTTTTGATGAGAATGACTAGATCATCAAGCTCTTTGTCACTCAAATTTTCACTTGTAGTTCGTTCCTCGATTGCTGATTTAAGAGCAATCTGGCACTTAGGAATCTCATTTGATTCCTCTTTGCTCTACCTCGTTTTCTCCTTAGCCTCGGCATTGTTGAACTCGTAAGTCATTAAGGTACCATAAAGTTATTCCAAAGGATATGAGTTGATATCTTTGGTATTTTCTATCAACACCCTTAGTGGGCTCCTTCTTCCGATAGTAACCTGATCATTTTACTTACAAGTTCACCATTAGTAAATTTTCAATCAAACTATTTGAGTCCATTAACAATATCAGTGAAGCTAGTAATCATGTCAACAATGGGTTCATCTTGTTTCACGAAAAAGTTTTCAAATTCTTTAACCAAGAGATTAATTTTAGTTTCCTTTACTTTATTAGTACCAACATAAGTAACTTCCAGTGCATGCCAAATGTCATATGCGGAATCATACACGCTAATATGATTAAACTGACTTTTATCTAAGGTGCAATAAAGTAGATTTTTTACTTTAGCATTCAAAGATAATTTTCTTTTATCATTTTCATCATGTTCCTATCTAGATTTTGGAATGGCTTGATCGGGGTTGGCCATCAATTTTAATAGTCTTGGAAGGCACAAAAGACCATATTCAATAACTTCTCATATATTGCAATCTATTGATCGAATGTACATCATCATCCTAGCTTTCCAAAAATTATAATGTGTGCCATCAAAGAAAGGATGGCGATTAGTTGAATGCCCCTTAAAATTTTGAAGATTGTAATTAGCTATTGTTCAAGATTGTAGAATCTTAATTTATAAAATGAGCACCTTGCTCTGATACCAATTGAATGCCCAAGAATGACAAACCAAGAAGAGGGGGCGAATTGGTTTTTAAAAAACTTTTTCAAAAAACTAATATAAATACAAGCAAGTAAGGATCAAATAGATAAATTCAAATAGTAAATGCAATAAATAAAAGAGAGATGATGTAAACGATATAATTATGGAGGTTCGATTCAAGGCAATGATCTACATTCTCCGTTACCAAGCTCTCCAACACGAGTAAGGCATTTTCACTATGTTGATTGGCTTATGGTGCAATCGAACTCTTTACAACGCTTTCGGTGACTTGTAACCAATGAACACCGATCTTTATACAATGTTAAGCTTTACGAGACCTCAATACGACCCACAAATTTAATATGAAAGTGATTTTACAATTTGAAACTTCTCTCTTAATGAATGATATAATCAAATTAAGTACTAAGAGAGAAATATGTTAACACTATAATAAATAGTAATGAATGAAACTCAAGTGTTAGGTGAGAAAAACTTTGATGAGTAAAATGATTTTGAAAAGTTAATTCAAGCAAAAAAATTCCAAAATGATTTGAGAAAGATAAATCAAAGTAGCTTTGCTCAAGAATATCTCACATAAATGATCTTGAAAGTGTTATATTAAATGTAAAGTTAAGTGGTATTTATAGCAGTAAAAAATTCCATAATATCTTACCAATCGAACGACCTTACTGGATGTCCGTCACTGAATCGAACGACCGAACTAGCCCTTGTACGTCAAAAATTTGACCGTTGGACAAACTGGACTCCGTTAGGACGTAATATTTTTCATATTTTTCCTTTGTTGATTATTTTAACAAGTGTTGGCTTTTGAAGAACATATTCACTTAAAATTTTCAAAATGAGCATTATTCGTAAAAGATTTAAAAATAAAGTTAAGATTTTTATCATCTCGAAAATAATTTTTATGCAAGCGTTTTTATGAATAATTTATCTTATGCATAAAAATTTAACTTATGAGCTTTTAGTGATTTTTGCTAAGGATTAAAATTTTTTACCTTTCATATGGATTCAAAGCATCTAAGTCTAATATTTTCAATGAGTGCTTGATTTGACGTGAATGCATATTTTATTTGATCGTAAATTGCGAGTCTTTTGGTAACAATCTTTTTGTCTTCAATTGATTAATTTGACCATCTAGCTATGAAGACTTGAATACAATTGTTAGAGATAAAATAATTTGTTTGTCATAATCAAAACATGAGATCAACCATAGGTCAACAAAGATATCACATGTTCTTCTTTGAAAGATAAAATTAATCAATCGACCTTTGAGCTGGATAGGCTCCATGATTAGTTTCAAACCTATCAAGAACACATGGGCATGCTTAGAAATAGGAAAGTCACAAAGGAAAAAGCACAGACAAGAGATATCACCATCATAGAATTCATCGACCAGAAAAGAAAGCCTCTTGAAGATGCTTTTCTGCAAGTAATGAATGTAGAATGATTTTGATAGAGTTGAGACCCTGTTTAGATCGTATTGTATGAACTTTGATTCACTGTGATTATTTTTTATATGCAATGAATTTTTCTTCTTCAATTTTCTTGTATAATTTTTCTGCTACAAAGAAAGATAAATAAATGAATAATAAAATGAACTTATTGATTTTGACTGATCTTGGATTGATAGCTTATCCAAGCTATCTACGTACACAAAAGGGATCAAAACAAAGATAGTTCATTACAAGAATATTTTTTTGTTTATAAAGCCGTTCACAATTTATCTTCCTACGGCTTATAAACATTACATTTTATTTTTCTCTTACAAGAAAAAAGGAAAAATAACGAACTTTTAGTGTAAAAATGATTCAAAAACTTTCCACTAATTGGTCTAGTTGCAGTCCGTCTTTCTTCATAATCATGGATGCTCCATTAGTAAATACATGAGCAACACAAAATAGACCATCCCATTTAGGCTGAAAATTGTCCTTTATTTTTATTGTTATTATGATAGGCATGCATATTGAGAATACAAGATCTCCAACTTGAAATAACCTTGACCGCACCTTTTTGTTGAAAGATTTTGCCATTCGAGCCTGATAAAATTTTAGGTACATCTATGCATCTAATTTCTTCTCATCCAAAGCATTGAGTTGCTCAAGTCGAAGGCGGACATTTTCTTCAATTGTCAAACATTTTTAGATAGCAATTCACGATGGCAAATCAAACATTCTAAAGGAAGTACAACTTCCACTCTATTCACTAAGGCATAAGAAGTAACTTTTGTTTTTGTCTAGTAAATAGTGTGATAAGACCACACGAGTTTCCACTCCATTCACTAGAGTTTTGTTGAATGCTTTTACCAATTCATTAGTTGATGCATTATATATTTACAAGTTGTATTGCTTGAAGCCAAACTTTGCTTGAAGCCAAACTTAGCACATAGATTATTTATGTGCCTAGTGCAGAAGGATTTTTAATTATTGGTGATGATGAGTTGCAAAACCCCATATTGATAATAATCTGGATATGCATAAAATCCACACCATTTTCTTTCTTCACTTCCTTAAATGGTATACTTTAACCCACTTAGAGAAGTAATCAGTCTCGACAAGGATGAAGGTGTTGACCTATGGTTAACGTCTCTTTTGATTATCACAAACAAATTGCNTAATATATCTTCTTAAGCATTCAGAGACTCAAATCGTCATCCGTTGACGAACAAGCAATCAAAATGAGACTCGAAAAGAACAAGAACAAAAACTTTGAAGATTAAAGTTTAGAAGTAGTTTATCGGAACTTAAATGTAAAAGTATTAAATCATCGATTCTTAGCAAGTGCATAAAACTCAAACTATATTTCATAATTAATCACTTGCATAAAAACATTTTAGAAATGAAGATGATTTCGAAAAATGAACATTTTAGATATAGTAAACTAACTCCAAAATCCAGTCATTTCGATCAACCGAAAGTGGTCAACCAAAAGTCCACCGGTCGACCGATCCGATCGACCGAAGTATCAGCCGAAACTCCAACGGTTTGAATTCTACAATGGCTATATTCACACTTCGATCAATCGACGTTGGTCAATCGAAAGTGACTGATTGTGTCCTTTTTGCTCTATAAATATCCATCTCTTTTGCATTCAATTCTAACAACTTACAAGAGATTTTAAGAAAGCTTATTTATTGAAAATCATTAAATTTACTTGATTCTACATTATATTTCATTTATTACAAAATAATTTCTTGATTGATCAAACTAGTTTTTATCTATTTCATCAAGAATTCTAATTTGCAAGAAAACCTCTCATTCTTATCTATTCTTTATTATTGATAGAAGTTTTATTTGCCAACACTTATATTGAAGTGTAAATTTCTCTTCATACTTAAATTGTATTATTTGTTAAGAGAGATAATTGGTTGAAAATTTTGATACAAAGATACAAATTATTTCATTATCCATCATCCATCAAAGTTTACAACATTAACACTTAAGCTTTACTATTTGCTATCTATTGAAATGTTATCCTAACTCTCTAATACTTAAATTGATTATATCGTTTGTTAAAAGAGTTCGTTCAAATTGTAAAATTATCATTTCTATTTTGGTGGTTTCGAGATCCTTGTGAAAACTCGATTGTTGTTAAGGATATGTGCTCCTTGTTATAAGTCACCTAAGGATAAGTGCTCTTCTTGTAAGTCACTTAAGGATCGGTACTCATTGTTTGTAAGTTACTATTATAGTGCATTTGACCTTACTTGTGATGGAGAGTTTGGTAACGGA
>CAIGRB010128318.1:16263-39036 GCA_903798255.1 Fraxinus quadrangulata | reverse complement strand
GCTCTTTTCTTTTCATTGACATTTATATAGTGCTATATCTTTACTTGAATTGAGTTTTCAAATTTCCATAGTTATCTCTTTTATTTCACTTTGCATTTGTTTCTTGTGTATTGAGTAGTTTTGAGATTGATTGTCGAAAAAGTTTCAAAAACCAATTCATCCTTCCTCTTGGTTAGTTATTCTTGGGCTACCAGAAGGAATGTCTAGCTCAAGTCTTTGGAGTTATAGGTCCAATCACATCAAAATTTTATGCATAAAATGACCAGAAAGCTATAGTTGGATGTAATGGTTTCGAAGGCTAATGAATGAAAGTTATAATTTGGCAAGCTCCACATGTCTTTGCATAATCCATGGAAAATGTACCGTATTTAACCAAAAATAACACATTATTCTTATTCAAAAAATGGAGCTTGGGTTTGGACTGATAAGTACCATATATTACAAAATGAGATTATTCTAGGATATATGTTGTTTTCTCACTATTCAAGCGTCAAAGAAAAACTCCATCAAATGATCATCGATAAAGTATATCCTTGTAAAAGGTAAAGCATCATACATGTCTCCTGATTTTGATTTTATGACATGGATTATTTGGTAACTTTTGATGTTGAAAGTAATCATTTATCGATTGTATCCAATCATCCTTCCACTTATTGATCGCTTCAACATTATTGTTTTCTTCCAGATGATAGGGCAACAATGACAGGAAAAACCCATTTTGAGCAACTAATATAAGGTTAAAAAAATCTTCATCTAACCTAGACAAAACAGCAGCTAAATTAGCTAATGCTTCAACTTCTCTATTTTCACTCCTAGGAACAAATAGATTTTATCGAATCAAATCGTTTCAAAGTAAAGAATATATACAATTGTCTCTAATGCATATTCCCAAAATGAGATAAGTAGAGTTGAGAACTTCAAAATTAACCTAACTATATAACAATTTCACGTTTATTCAAATGCTATTTTGTTGTAACTATATAACAATTTCACGTTTATTCAAATGCTATTTTGTTGGGGTGTATAAGACGCACTTAGTAGATAAACAATATTATTTTCTTTCGAATAATCCATCAATTCTCTTGAGAGATTTGTCACCTTGACTTGATTGAAATGTCTTTACAATTCGAAGTTGAATGTGCTTGTTACCAATCCAAAGTTGGTGTCTAAACTAGCTACCAAGCTGAAACTTCCTTAGCCAAAGATACGAATTCGAAAGAGAGGTCATTTCCGCATAGATAGACCACTTATCCAAATATTTCTTGACCTTAGCCGATATTCTTTAAATTTCTCGAAGGCGTGTGATTTTCAATTTATTATGTAAATGTATTTGAATCTAGAGTAATCATCTATAAAGGTGATGAAATACCTATAGCTTACTCTCGCAGGTTTACTCACGGGCACACATCATAATGAACAAGCTCTAATACTTCTTAGTCTCTATGCCTTTTAGCCAAAAAGGATCTCTTGGTTGTTTTACCTTCCAAACATGAATTACAAATCGTAATGGTTCGACCTCAATCAAACTTAGGAAAGCATCTCTTACTAGTTTTTATATCCTTTTATGGTTGATGTATCTAAGTTTAAGACATCATAATGTAAAGTGCATCAGGTACAGATTTCATAGAATAACCTTCTCCTATTAAATAAAAAAAAGGAATCAATTTCCGTTTTGTCCGCGAAATATAATAATAGTCTTTAAGAATTAAACGCCTACCACTACTAAAATAAAAATAAACTATTTCTAGTGTTCTCGCGGACACTATTGCTGTACCAATGTTGATTTTAAGTAGGATTTCACTAAGTTTGCTGCTCTCCTAAAGCACCTGCATAGACATGCATATTTGATTCTACTCCAAAATGTACAATCTAAGAATTTTTAGAATCGACCACTAAGTAAGACTCATCAATGAAAAACTCATCAGCACCTTGCTTTTTAGATAGTGCGTCGGTACAATCTTTCTTCCAGTGTCCTTTCTGATATTATTTGAAACACTCGTCTCTCAACTTTTCATTTACTTTGGACTTTTTGTTGTTCCCTTGCTTCTTGTTAGCTTTTTTCTTATTCTTCCCAACTTTGTCTTTCAATTTGGAACCAGAGGAGCTAACAGAGTTGTATGAGCACCGCCACTCTTAGCATTAAGACCTCTCCATATTTGCAACTCATTCATCAGCCAAGTTAATGATATTTTCATCTTATGGAAGTGATAGTCCACAAAAATGTGAGAACGTGTCAGATAAAGAATTTCTCCAATTGAATGGATTCACCCAGATTCTCTGCCACGCTAAAGTTTACAATCATAGTTAATATATGATCTATCACGGGCATTCTACGTTTCATGTGAATGTTCTATAAGATATGAATGATTTCCATTTGATATGGATGCCAAAATGTATTAAAGAGTCATCTTGTATACAGCTACCCACTTTTCATATGTAGCCTTCTTAGACTTGCATGCAGTATCAGTAAGTTCCTCAGTAAATTCCTCCTTAAGCAAAAAAATTAAGTTTCTAAAAATAGGTACAAACATCAACTGATCCCCAATCAGTTGGTTTTGTTTTAGAGTAAGACAAAATGGATTGAGAGATAATTTGTTGAAAAATAACATCATCACACATCAAAATTGAGCTGCAGATAACAATTTAACATATGATGCATAATTGTACAAGTGGATCCATAAAACTATAATAATGCAACAACTACTTGATATTTGTCCTCCCACTAAACAAATCATATTTGATAACAAGTATCTAGATAAACATGGTATCATTTTATTTGGTCATCAAGATCATAAACGAGAGCCTCTATAGAAGGTTCTTAGATAATTTCGATTTATGTGCATAACATTTGACAAGATCACTAAATACTTGAAAATAATTCCATCATCTATAGGATTATCTCAATTCATATTGTATCTAGACGATCTTACAAAACAAAACAAAACAAAAATCAAATCAAGTATCCCAAATTGCACGGTCTTCCTTTATTAGCATATGATGCATAAAGTGTTTAACATTTGTCTAGATCACTAAATACTAGGAAATAATTCCATCATCTATAGGATTATCTCAATTCATATTATATCTTGACGATCTTACAAAAAAAGAATCAGTACCCGAATTGCACGCTCCTCCTTTGTTAGCATATGATTCATAATGCACATGTAGATTCATAAAATTATAATAATGCGACATCTACTTGATCTTTGTGATCTAGCGTGCCCATCTATAGGAAAGGTTGATGTGCCCACTGATCAAAAGGGTTCTTTCCACTAAACAAATCATATCTGATAACAAATTTCTAGATAAGCATGATATCATTTTATTTGGACACAAGATCATAAACGAGAGCATACTTTTGATTTAAGTTTATAACATTTGGCTAGATCAATAAATACTTGAAAATAATTCCATCATCTATAGGATTATCTCAATTCATATTGTATCTACAAAAAATAAAAAAATAAAAAGAATCAAAGCAAGTACCCCGAATTGCATGGTCCTTCTTTAGGGAGTGTGTTTTATTATCGGCATGAGGGCTAGCTAATTCCGTTGCTTATGGAATAGCTAAAAGATACCACGGGTTTTTATTTAAACATCCTCTCTCATTCAATATTTTAAAACTGATCACATTAATCAAATTAATATTCTAATACATTATTACGAACTTTCTTTTCAAAATGTACTGTAATTAAATTAAAATAATCAAGGGAAAACTAGTGCTTGGTGAAATACATTCTCTTATTAGTTACACAAGCGGCATCAAAATAAATCTGTATGTCATGATATTTAGAATGATTATATTTCAAACAATAAATTTAAAATGTTCAAAAGTAATAAATTAAAAATAATTTGTAGTCCAAAAATAAATTCAACAATTAAATTAAAAACTAATTAGACCATAACCCAGTATTTAACATAAGTCTACAACCTAAATAATCAGAGGATCCAAACAAGAGCGATCAATGTAATCAAACAACCATATTCTTTTTCCTTGAAACTCTCTTGCAAAGAAAAAATTATAACCAAACAACTGGAATCCGCCACCATACATGTGAAAAAAAAAAAAAAAAAGCAATCCAGTTCCAGTTGGTCTGCGCACCAATCCAGCATGTCTGGCCGGATCTACATGACATAAGCAAGTTGGGAAGGAGCATGTTGCAGCTTTGAGATCTTGCAGCCTCTTCTTCAGGCAAAGCAGATGAGGAGATTGCGGAGTTTGCAAGCTAGCTTTTCTAAATATATTGCATGAAGTTCAGTTGTGCTGTATTTATTAAAAAGATGTTTTCTCCTTTTTTATTATTTTATATTACATTAGGTAAATAATTGTAAATTTATTGTGATGTAATTATTAAAACTATATTTTAATTGTGGCATGAATATAATTTGGTGCAGATATAACATTTTGTAGTGAGAATATAATTACCCTTACCATATTTTTATGTGTACCCCCACCAAAAAACGATATTTGAAAAAATATTGATACAAAATTTTAGTCCCAATTTACTGAATATTTGAGGTAAATTTTTCAAAATAACTGGAATCCGTCAACTAGCATCTCTTAAGGTAACTGGCTCCACAAAAGAAGGAAAATATGTACATCTTTAAATAGCCAAACATTGAAATTGAACATCAATTGTGGAAAGGACATGGGATCAAATTTCCCCACTGCCAGAGATCACTATCTTTTTTATTCCGTTGTAATAAAAAAAATCCATAGAAGATTTTATTTCATGTGCTTCAATTGTGGAAAGGAAAGGACATAATCATGTGTAATTCTATTGTTTGTTTATAAATATATTGGTCTGTTTAGAGTAAAATATAAATTTCTTTGAAATTGTGTTACTAATATGTTTGGCTTTGATACACCATGTCAAAATGTGAACTAACTAAACATGATAATAAGATTTTCTGATGTTTTGATATTTAGATTTTGAAACGTGAAGTGGTGAAAAAAATCGTAGTGTAATATGGTTTCGTGTCCTATTACATCATCCAAGTTATATTGTAATTGATACATCAATTTGTTATGTTTTCTTTCTGAAACTTTTGAATTCAACAACAAACATCAAGTTCTTATACAATGGTGCAAATATTTTTCTATATTGAGTATTAAAATGCAAGAGGCAACATTGTATCGTATTTTGCTCCATTACCTAAGTTACAATGTCTGAGATGAAACAATAGATGTTAGCTAGTGTGGTATCATGTTCTAATGTATTACAGTGAATATGTTCGCACACATGTCAAGAGCTTAACAAGAGGTTCGTAAGGCAGGACTTTGGTTTTCTTCTTTGACATCGAGATCAGAACTACGACTTTTATACTCCCTTACCACTCTCCTATTTTGGAATGAAAATTTTTTAGTTTAAACATGTTAAGGCAGCAATTAGATTATTACCAGAATCTTCATGCCTACAAGTTTTCTCCGGAGACATTGTTTTTGTTGTAAAACGAGTTAATCTTGTGTAGGGCGGATCAAGACAATTTGTATTGTGGGGTCAAAAATTAAAGTGTAATTTAAAAAAAAAAACAATATAGTATTAATGAAAATAAGTTAACACACATTTTGATACTTTGAAAACCTCTCATAATTATATCATTATCAATATTGTTAAATGGATTTTGCTACTTGCTTAGTTTTGTTTACCATTTCGTTGACAGATGTTGAGCTGATGACGAGTAAATCAAATTCAATTTAGGAAGTAAATGGATTGAAATAAAATTAACATTTAATTTAGGAAGTAAATGAAATTTAAATTTAATGCAAAGTAATTCAAATTACATTTAATCCCTAACGATCCTAAAATTTTTGACGTCATATTCCATATAAAATTTACAAATAAAATGATGTAAATTATAGTAAAAAAATTTCGTGCAATAATAATAAACGTTAATGAAATAATTGAATTTTTTTAAAGAAAAGAAAAGATAGACGCCTTTTTAAAGACGTATGTTCGACGCATATTTAACTATTTTTTATATCTGTGGACCATGCATTATGACTACGATATAGTTCTTGAAACGAACTTCTAGATAATGTAGGCAATTTGTGGATTCAGATAGTATACGATATCGGCAAATTTTGAAAGTTAGCATATTATCAAAATTCTTGGAATACTAGTTTGAAACAGTTTATTTTGATACATCGTAACATTTGCTATGATTGGTTGTTTCGCAAGCTATTAACGAACAAAAAAACTATGACATGAGTACTTTGAAATGATTTTAAGAATGTAATCTTTCGACTTCATTTGACATACCGTAATGAGTGCGTCAAAATAGGTCGTAAAGGGGTCAAAACAACTATTAAAAAAAACCAAAAATTTTGTAGGGTCATTTGACCCCACATGACCCCATGTTGGTCTTCCCCTGATCATGTGGATGTCGACTTTTTTCTGTAAAGTCGCTATAGACGGGTTGTTATACACGGGCAACTAGTTCTTGATGGCCGAGACAATGACCTAGATCTCCATAAACTCTTTTTTTTGTTGCAGACTACCTATTATCAGGTTCTAGCTCCAATTTTGTTGAAGTCTAAAAGACAAAGGGGTATTTTGAAATTGGGGTTAGGGCTTTCAATTATTTCAAGGTAATCGGTTAAGATGTTGAAGATAATATATAGAGTCTATATATTCAAGTCTTAATAATTTGTTAATCACAAGAAGTTATATTTATGAGATATAGATTACATATGACTAAATCTTAAATCATTTGTGATTATAAGTAATAATGAGATACGAATATCATTATTATGGATAGATCATCATGTATGACATTTTTTACTTACGAAGTAAGTAGTCAATTTCACAAGCTAAAGTGTGATGACACTTAAATGAACATGTGAATATTTTGTTAAGAAAATAAAATATTGAAGACCCGTTGGACATATTCCACATAGATAATTATCTGAGTGTCTGTATTGGTGGTTAATCTCTAATGTTCAGTAGTGAAATTGGTCATTCGACTTGAAATTATCATAGTGTCTTATATAAGGACAGTCATATTTTGGTGATTTTGGATGTTGCTCTATCAAGAGTCGAGATCGTTCAAGTATATCAAAAATTAAATGAAGGTTGTGAATGATCAATAAATGATTAGTCACTCTTGGATGGCAATAGATTATGATCTCTACATTTCATTCAATTAAGCTAATATTGAAATCTTTAGCCAAGTATACTAATAAGTCGAAAGGAGTTTTCGACTTACATTGACTTAGTGGTGGAATGAAAGATATGGTCGATAATCGAGATTACTGCACTTCATATCTCGTATTCGAATCATATTGAGGAAATGATTATAGTTTCACGATAAACAAATAAGTTTGATTTTATCATATCACGTGACATTTCTCGTCACACGTGCTGTCTTGACACATTGCTAGATGTCAATTTGGGACGATGAATGCGAATTAATTAATCTAAGTAAATTAATGATAAATAAAAATGGTGTTTTAATTTATCTTATTTTGATTTGATCAAAATAATAATTCACTTTGTCACGTCTCTTTATCGAAAACCTAATGGATCACAAACAAAATGAGAATTAGAAGTATGCTATTACTAATTAATTAATTGACAAGTAATGGATACTTGTACAATTAATTAATTGTGTTATTTATTAATGGGCCAAATTAGTTAATCAGGTTAATTAATTAATGGTAGGGCCAGCCCAAGGCAAACAAGGTCATTTCCTTGGGCCACCCAAAATCACCATAATCCATAAAAAAAAAAAAAAAAGTTTTGTTCTTTTTAAAGAGGAAACTCAAGAACCGGAAGAGTCTTCCTCGAGACTCCAATCAATGAATGAATCATCTTCAATTCTTCATTCTTTAATCTTCAAGTGCTGTCCTCCTCCAAACTCAGGAAAAAAATTTCTCTATTCCCTATGCGAGTCTGCAACGAGACGATCCATATTTTCCATTAATATCTCGTCGAAAATCTGAATTTTGAAGTACCCATTAATCTCTTGATTCTCTTCATCAATCTCTTTTAGTCTTTTTGTGACTCGAATTCAATTTCCCAAGTTTTAAAAGTGGCCAAGCGGGTTATCCGCATAAACATGCAGATTGATGAAACCAAACATGAGTAACTTTTTTGCCGGAGAAGTTAAAGGCGTGGAGGGGGAGACCTGGTTGTTCTCATGTTCTATTGTTCCTGTTGTTGTGTTGAGGTAATTAATTACTAATTATGGTTAATGGCTTCATCTAATCATTTCTTTCTTGGATCGCATCGTAGCAATATTTAGAAATTGAATAATTGGATCTCGTAAATTAATTGCTTTAGCCTTCAGTGTTATTGGATATTTGGATGATTTGGATCTTGTAAATTAATTGCTTCAACCTTCTGTGTTATTGGATGATTTGAATCATGTAAATTGAATAATTGGATCATGTCAATTAATTGCTTCAGCCTTCAGTGTTATTGGATAATTTGGATCCTATAAATAATTTTAAATGTAAATGGTCAGGTTTGTTTATTCTGCTTATTTATCTAATTTCTTTTTATCAATGCATTGCCTTGGATGGAGATTGCTATAATGTTATATTGTTATTCCTGCATTCCACAAGCAGAAAGTACATAATAATTTAGTGTTCATACAATATTCTTAGTGGCTTAAATACCTATTTAACATTTACATCATGTAATAGATCCAATAATTTTATTTTAAAGTACATTTTATTGAATTATTTTTGTGATTTGATGTGGGCCTACATATTTTCTTATCTTCTATAACTACATATTTGCAAGTCATTTATCATTGCTGAATATTTTCTTTTTGGAGAAGCTTGTGAATTTTTAATTCAGACACATCAATCAGGTTCTATTGCTCCTTGCTTATAACTATGTCTATAAGAAAATTTGAATCTAGATGTGCCAAAAGAAAAAGGAAGGAAAAAGTTAAAAAGTTGATTAAATCTCAAGAGGGAGCACTTGATAAGTCTTATAGTAGTAAAAAACGAATACATAACGAAGACATAGTCATTGAATGGGAGATTAATGAGAATGATAACATAAATAATACAATTGAAGAAAAATATTGTTTGATGAATGAAGAAATATCTATTGTACCTTTTTCCCTTGACCTTATTGATCCAACAAATTGGGAAAATATGAATACGAATTTAAGATATTTAATTGTAATGAAAGGTTCTGTAAGAGAGAATGATGTGATTTTTCCAAAAGATGTAGCAAATCGATACTTCTCATTTATGCATTATGTTCAACGATTACCTAATGGAGAGAAGCATGATAGAAAATGGTTGATATATTCAAAAAAGTTTGGATAATGTATTTTGCTTTTGTTGTAAGCTATGTTGTAAGCTATTCAAGAATGAGAGGATCAGAACTCAATTGGCACATAATGGAGTAAATGACTGGAAAAATATTGGTAAAAAAATTAGAATGCATGAAGTAAGTTGTGACCACATCAATAACATGAGTAGATGGATTGAAATAGAATTAAGAGTTGAAATGAGTAAAACCATTGATAAAAGTGTGCAAGAACAAATTAATAGAGATAGAGAATATTGGAGACAAGTATTACTGAAAAGAATAGAGATTGTTACAATTAATGAACTAGCGGGCCCTCTAACAATTAAACACAACAAATTATAGAAAAAAATGCAGAAGAACATTCAATACATAAAATATAAATCAAATAATAAAAAAAACTATTTAGATATCACAATATGTGGTTCCAAGGCTTCCGTTTCCTTCGATCAAGTGTAAAAATTTAGTTACAATTCATGAATTTAAGAGAAAAATAATGAAAAATGGAGTTTGGAGGCGTTCGTTCTCTCCTTGTTCTAGGGTTGCAAATCACGTATTTATAGTTGTTTCCATAGGTGGTTGACTTAAATTCGGAAACAAGAATTTTCATGTCGGGAATGAACTATGCGGCCGCATAGTTATAGGTCATGCGGTCAAATAGAACATTGAAAATGGACCCTGAAGTTCGCTGAAACACCATTTGCGACCGCATGGAAATTGCACTACCACATAGTTTTGCCAATTTTCCATCGAACAGTTTTCAGTATTTTGGTCATATTTTTCACTCATCATATCCAATTGAGGCAATTCAAATTGTGTTGGAAAACTAACCCAAAGGGCTACAACTATGCTTCAGATACTATCTTCTAATTTGATCATTTTCCATGTCAAAAATGGGTTTCAATATGAGGCTGAAAATCGGTGCAAAACTTTTTAACTTGAAAGTTGATATGTGATAATATCTTGACTATATTTCATCCATTTGATTGCTTTCTTTGTCTAATTGACCTCTAACACTCTCGAATCTTCATCACAATGTTAGAAACAAGTTTAGAGTATTTGTACTTTAGTCCTTGAACTTTCACTTTCTTCCATTTTAGTCCAGTTTCACCTATTTCTTCCAAATTACGCCATATCCATAGAATTACAATCTAAATCAAAATATGAACATAATGAGTACATTTTGACATTGATTAATCATACGAGCACATAAAATAAAGAGGAAAAAATATGCATTTTACATTCCTATTAATCTTGCACTTTGTCATATGGCTACTTAATGTTCAAAAGCTAAATCTTTCTTCGACGTGGTGCAACATATATACACTTTATTTTCGTCATCTACTAAACGGTGAAAATTTTTCAAAGAGAATGTAAATGGTCTTACCCTTAAGCCTTTGTTCACAAACTCGTTGGGAAAGCTATATTCAAAGTGTTAGAGCAATAAGATTTCAAACTCTATAGAGAAAAAAAAAAAAAAGCTTTACTTCATTTGGCAAATATTGATGATCCTAAGATAAAAAGTGAAGCGGAGTATTTAGCAACATATGAAATTGAGAATTTTGAATTCTTACTTAGAATGATTATTTGGTATGAAGTGTTGAATAATGTTCATAGAGTAAGCAAACATTTGCAAGCAGAAGACATGCATATTGATGTTGCTATAGACCATTTAAAAGGGCTCATTTCATTTTTCAAAAGCTATAAAATATCTGGGTTTGAATCGGCATGAATGATGCTAAAGAGATTCCAAGTGAATTAGAAATTGAACCGATATTTTGTGGAAAAATGAGTTATACATAGAAAGAAACAGTTTGATGAGACTTCTTATGAAGAGATAACACAAACAGCTGAAAAATCTTTTAAGATCAATTATTTCATATATAGTAGATCAAGCTCTATCATCACTTCAGAATAGATTTGAGCAATTTCAAAAATATGATGATATTTTTGGATTTTTATTTGATTTGAAAATACTTAAATCTATTGATGATGATAGTTTGAAGTGTTCTTGCATTAACATTGAAAATTATTTGAAGCATACTATGATTTCTGATATTGATGGGTAGAATTATTTTATGAGTTAAAAGTTTTTAAGGGAAGCGATACCTGCAGAAATTATTGGAGCAATTGATGTGTTGGATTACATTAAGAGAAGGACCTATTGTTTTACAAATGCTTGGATTGCTTATAAAGTATTATTGACCATTCATGTTACAATTGCCTCTGCTGAAAGAAGTTTTTCAAAGTTGAAGTTGATTAAGTCTTATCTTCGATCAACCATGTCAGAAGAACGATTGAATGGATTAGCTATGAATTCTATTGAAAAAAATATGTTGGAAAAACTTGATTTTAGTAGTTTGATTACCGATTTTACATCTCAAAATGTGAGAAGGTTAAATCTTATGCTGGCCTAAAATCTCGGGTTGTGAGAAAAGTTTTAATTTGCTACACTATCTTTTGAATTATATAAAGTCTTCTTTTTAATATAAAAGTGTTAATTATTTAAATTTTGTTACACTTGTGAAAAAATTATTTTGTTGAAGGGTCTCGTAATAAGTAGTCGCATATGGCCTCTTAATTCTCAAGGTCGGCCCTGATTAATGGACCAAGTTTAATTAATTAGATTAATTAAACGTTGCATCAGATTAAGTTTAAATGTCGGATCAAGCCCACTTGGACTTCTATTAATAAGATATTAGGATTGAGAAAACAAAACGACAATTCATTATTTTGCTAGTATAAAAAAATCATAATTCTCTCAATCTTATTCTCTGTGTGGATTTACATTGGAGGTTAGACAATTTGATAGCTATGGAGTGCACATCGTGATTGTTTGTGATCAAGAATTAAAGGAATTTGCAGAATCCATCAAATGTATAATTTCTATCACATTTGCTTTCTAAACACAAAGTAGATCATTTGTAGAAATTGAAATATTGTTTAAATTTCGTTGTGCATGTTAAGTAAATTCCCAACAGTGATATCATAACCTACTTTGTACTTGTTAGAAACCGTTTTGCATGTTGAAACATTCAAAAGTTGATTGTTATTATTTTCTTGTTTTTACCAATTTAAGAAAATTAATTTTATCAAAATTGGTTTTGAAAAGAAAAATTAGTAACTAAATTGGAAGATGTGGCCGACGGTGTTGGGCAACAATAGTTACCGACGTTGGCAGCTACAGCACGTGGCGGTGTACTACTTCATGTGCTGCGCGATTGTAGAGATGCCCAACTTTCTTGAAATGTACAGCAGCGCTAGGTGTCCACTGCAAGTGACGCTCATCGCCACTATTTTTCGAAGTGCACGTTTCTTCGACGGTGAGCCTCCACTGTTTTGACAACGGTGGCATACTGCCACTTTTTTACAGACGGCGCCGACTATCAGTGCCACAAGGAGAAAATGGATGATTTTAGGGTTTTAAGTATAAAGATTTGGGAAAGGGGGCTTGTGTTGAAATTTGTGAAATTTTGAGCCCCGTGTGAAATTTTGATTTCAGGGGTCAATGTGCAATTTTAAAGAAGGGGCCGTTCTGGTAACGACCCTAATTTTAATTTCTAAATGGGTCAAATTGTAATTTTCAAAAAGATTTTGAATTTAAATATTAAGATAATTTTAAATTTGATTTTCAAATGAAATTTGACTCATTTAAAATTTATTTTAAAATTTACGACCTTTTATATTATTGTTAAATTTGAATTTTAACTTAAATATTAAATTTTGACACTAAATTAAAGTTTATGTTATTTATATGTTTTATCCTAAATTAAGATGTTAATTCAATTGAAATTAGAATGGACTCTAATTTGATATTTAATTAGAATTTTATTTTAGTAAATTTTTCTTTGAATTAGAGTTTGACTCTAATTTGACATTTAATTAATATTTGATTTTAATCAAATAAAATCATTGTATAATTTTGAAATTAGAGTTTGACTTTAATTTGACATTTAATTAAGANACTCTAATTTGGTATTTAATTAAAATTTGATTTTAATTAAATAAATTCTTCATATAATTGTGGAATTAGAGTTGGAATCTAATTTGGTATTTAATTAAAATTTGATTTTAATTAAATAAATTCGCTAATTAAATTAATTGATTAATTTGATTAATTAATTATTAAAATTTTCTGATCCAGTAGTCTAAATTAGTTTAGACGACCTTAATTTCTAGAAATTTGAAACGTACATTCATATTATATTAGATATTATATAGGAAAATATTTATATGATGAATACTTTATTAGTGGATGATTGTGGACTTGACTATGTAGATGTGTTGAATGCTTAGATATATTCTTGTTTCATTTTGGGCATGAGAGTTTTTATTTATTTTGGATTTGCGAGTTCATTATAATTATTATGGGTCTGCATGTCCAATTATTTAGGCATACGTGCCAACTAGTATATGATACATGTTACAGCTAAACTAATTGAAGAAACAAAAAGATGAGGATACCATAAAGAGAGTATTGTATAATTTAATGTTATATCCCTTAGGAACTGACAAACTATTCTTCTTTATGGTTCGGAAAGACTAGATAATAAACTCTATAATTGTCCACACTATTATATGTATGTTTATTTGCATGCTAGATGTATAATAAAAAATATATAATTATTACGTTGAGGCATTTGCACGCAAAACCCCTCGTTAAAATATTAAGTTAAAATTAATATTCGTCTTCCATCATTATAGTGAAAAATCGGAGTTTCAAATCGATCTCAACTTGTTGAGTATACTTAAAGCAAGTCTATTAGAGATATGTTTGACACTATAAATGATATTTCTAAATGATAGGTTTGATTTAACTAAAATTTATCTTTTGTTGAGTACATTCAAAGAGATAAATTCTAGAGACATATTAAGCTAACACATAAGATGTGTGAAAACAAAGAGTTATCTCTTAATAATTTGGGAGTTATAAGGAGATACAATTGATAATAGTATCTACTCAAATACTTTGTTAAGGCTTCTTAAGTACACTTAAGGTCTTAATATAATAAATAGAGTCTCAATCTACTGAAAGTCAAGTATGAATTCCATAAATTTATGTAAGACGGTCATAAATTTGAGTTAAACAGTGGGAGCATAATTAATTTAATAAAAAACCATGGAAAATTAATTATGCATTTCTATATATTATTCTTTTATTTTTCATCATTTACATTTATTAAATTATGGGTAATCATGTGAATTGAGAGGTATATTGGATGCCAACAACCAGACCAAATTTTCTTAATTTACACTGCAATCTGAGAATTGTTCTTATGTATAAAAATATTGGTTATGTCCTTGGGTAGCACTTTCCAGAGACACCTGTTGATGACTCGATTAAGAAAAAAGTGATTGCTACAATAAACACAGTGATGACAATAATGCTAGAACATGTGTGATGTTTGCAGCTATGTCACTTAGTTACAAAAGTAAAATGAGGGTATAGATGCTAACACAAAATTTTTCATCTCAAAAAGTTGTATGATGAATAATCACGTATAAAAGGATAAGAGACTTCAAAACAATTAATCAGTGTAAAATGGTATATGGATCTTTAGTCATGCTCATTTACTGAAGATGATTAACTATATTGAAAAGTTGTGTCAATTAGGTTCAATTATGGATCATGAACTAAGTGTTGACTTGGTTCTAAAGTCTCTGTCAGATAGTTATTCATAGTTTATTATAAATTTTAACATGAATAAATTTGAATACACACTTACTAAATTGCTAAACATGCTTAAAACTGTCGAACCCAACATCAAAACTAGTAGTCATTGATTTCTCTAAGGGCATTAAGAGGAAGTCTAAAGAAGGCTTTGGGAAAGCATCTGAGATGGCTATGACGGTCAAAGCAAATAAGGACATTATAAAGTCTAATGACCCTTAATATCATTATGGAATGAAAGGTCATTGGAAGAAAAATTGCCAGGCTTATGTTTACTCCATTAGTTTATTAAGTGTTAAATTCTAGACAGATTTCATATTTGTATAAATATATAGAAACTAAATAAAAGTAAACTACTGTAAAAGTGAAAAGTGGACATACACGTTGAAAATGAGCAAAAGTTGCTACATTTTCTGTAAGAGCATACTTTTTGCTGTTGCCTTTAGACTTAGAATTTAGAATTAGAGAAATGTTATTCTGCTCACACCATTATCGAGAATATTATTTAATTCGTGTTGGAACATGAATTATTTTAATATTAAAGACAATTGTTGTTCTTTTTATCTTGATAAGATTTTAATAATTATGGTAAATTACAAAATGAGATTTATATTTTAAATACTAAGTATTCTATAATAAATAGAAATTAACAGGCATAAAAGTTATAACCTAATTATTACCTACATCTGGCATTACAAGTTTAGTCAAATAAATGAAAAACACATTTTCAAATTACATAGAAATGAATATTTGAGATCAAATAATTTTGAATCATTAGATAAATGCGAATCATGCTTGTTAGACAAGATGACCAAATTCCATTTTATTTGAAAATGAGAAAGACTCATATAATTACTGGGCCTAATACACAGCGATGTATGTGGACTTATGTCATTAATGCTAGATGAGATTTCTCTTATTTCATCACATTTATTGATAACTATTTCAGAAATTTTCATATGTATTTGATGAGATTCAATCATAAATTTCTTGAAAAGGGTCAAGAGATTCAATGTAGAAATAGAGAAACAATTAGGTAAATATATTCTCACACTAAGATCTAATTGATATGGAGAGTATTTTAAACGTAAAATTTTAGATTATCTAAAGAATAATGAGATTCTTTCGCGGTGGACTATCTCGCATAAATCGCAGCACAATGGTGTATCTAAAAGGAGAAATCGCACACTATTAAATATAGTGCGATTAATAATGAGCCATGCAAACCTCTCAAAATTGTTTTGAGGGTTGCACACTGATTGTAGCGTGCTGCACACTAAATCGTGTCATATCTAAGTTGATTGACAAAATTTCATATTGGTTATAAAAAGGCAGAAAGCCCAACTTGTCTCATATTAAAGTTTGGACTGTGATGCTTATGAAAAGCGCACTGAATTGGATAAGTTGCAGGCTAAATTCGATAAATGTATGTTTGTTGAATATTCAAAAGAAACAATTGGATATCAAATTCTACAATTCCATGGAGAAGAAAGCGCTCGTTTTAAGACATGTCATATTCCTAGAGAAATAGTTCATTCTGGGAGAGGATGGTAGGAGCATAATAGATTTTAAAAGAGTTCAAGAATCTACAAATAAGGTATGCAAACTTGATCAATCCGTATATGAACTGAAGTAAGCCTATTGGAGCTAGAATCTTCGCTCTGATAAGAAAGTCAAAAGGTTTGATTTCATAAAAAACAAAGACGGTTCATGTGTTCACAAGAAGACAAGTGGGAGCGATTCCATATTTCTAATATTATATGTAGATGATGTATTATTAATGGGAAAAAACATCCCTATGCTTCAACTGGTGATATTGTGATTGTCGAATATTTTTTTTCATGAAAGATATTGCAGAAGCAACTTAATCTATAGAGATAGATCAAGAAGATTGCCTAACCTATCTGAATCTATACATATAAAATTTAAGAAAAATTTATATGGAGAAAATGAACTGTGAGTTCTAGGATACACTGATGCTAACTTCTAGTGAGACTAGAAGATAGCAAGTCTCAATCTGAATACATGTTTATTCTTAATAATTGAACAGTTAGTTGAAAAAGTTCGAAATATGAAACAATCATTGATTCAATAGCAGAAGCCTAATACATTATTGTTTCAAAAGTAATAAAGGTTGTGGTCTGGATCAAGAAATTCATCAATGAACTTGAAGCAGTTCCTAGCATTGCCGATCTCATATATCTATATTGTGATAACTAAGGAGCCATCGCGTAAGTGAAAGAAGTAAGGTTTCATCAATAATCCAAATATGTGTTAAGGCGATATCATTTTATCTGAGAGATAACACAAACACATGATGTAAATAAAGAACGAGTTCCCACAATTGATAATATTGCAGACTATTGACAAAGAGTTGTTGCATTATAAACATAATAGTTATGTAGACTCTTATGGTATAAAATATATAAGTAATTGTATCTAATGCAAGCAAGAGTTTGTAAGTGTTATGCCTTACGTCCAATCAATTTTGGAGATAAACATTTTTTATATAATTAATGTATTTTGTTTATGGTAAATCTATTATTTAATTGAATTAATATTCTATTAATTTAATTAATAGAGTCCGTAGATTCAAACTTAATAATTTGTTAATCGCAAAAAGTTTTGATTGTGAAATATAAATTATATATAACTGAATCTTAAATCCTTCGTGGTTATAAGTATTAATGAGATACGAATATCGTTATTACGGATAAACTATCACATGTGACATTTCTTACTTGTGAAGTAAGTAGTTGACCTCTCAACTTAAAGTGTGTGACACTTAAATGAACACATGATTATTTTGTTAAAAGAACGAAATATTAGAGATCTGTTGGAGAGATTCCACATGGATAAACATCTGAGTGTCAATAGTTAATTTTTAACGTTCGATAATGGAATTTGTCCTTTGACTTGAGGCTATTATAGTACATTATATGAGGACAGTCATACTTCGATGATGTCAGATATTACTTTATTAAGAGTTGCTAATACAGTATCGTTTGAGTATGTTAAGAATCATATGAAGGTTGTGAATGATCAATAGAGGCTTAGCAAGTCTTAAATATAAGAGATTATGATGTACATTTCATTCAGTTAAATTGATAACGAAATCTTTGACCAAGATATACTAATAAGTCGAAAAACAATTTCGACTTACACTGACTTAATAGTGGAATGAAAGATATGATCGATAATCGAAATTGATACACTTTCTATCTCGTAATTGGTTAGATCATATTGGTGAAGGAATTATAATTTTATGGTAAACAAACAAGTTTGATTCTATCATACCACGTGCCATTTTCCATCACATGTGTTGCCCGACACATTGCTACATATTAATTTGGGACGATGAATGTGAATTAATTAATTTAGGTAAATTAATGATAAATAAAAATGGTGCTTTAATTTATTGTATTTTGATTAGATTAAAATAATAATTCACGTCACTAAGTATCGTGATCGGGAACCTAATAATTCAAACACAAAATGAGAACTATAAGAATAATATTACTAATTGATTAATTGACAAATGTTGAATAATTGTACAATTAATTAATTCTGGTACTTATTAATGGGCCAAATTAATTAATCACATTAATTAATTAATTGACGAAGTTTAATTAATTAAACATTTGATCAAATTAAATTTAAGGGTCGGGCAAAATCCAATTGGACTTCTATTAATAAGATATTATGGTTGAGAAAACAAAAAGACAATTCATTCTTTCACTAGCATAAGAAAAAAGAAATTTCAATTCTCTCATTTTTTGTTTCCTATGTGAATTTTCATTAGGATCTGGACAATTGGACAGTTATGAATTGCAAATCGTGATTGTTCATGATCAAGATAAAAAGGAGTTTGTAGAACTCAACAAACGTATAATTCATATCACAGTTTCTTTGTAACTACAAAGCAGATCATTGATGAGAATTGAAAATTGTTTAAATTTCGCTATGCATGTTAAGTAAATTCTCAATAGAAAGATTAATTTGGAAGATAAGATTTGGATGTAAATTGTGAGATTTGGGACATTTATATATATATATTTTTTAATATCTACTTGTTCATGTCACTATTTCATTAATAAAAATACATGTAAAGTAAAATTGAAATTCGACGCATTATTAGGATAGATGGTGTAATTTTTAACTATTTTTCCACATATTGAAAATAAAAAATTACAATCAACAATCATGGTCACAAATAATGAGATCAAAATTTAAATAATACAATCATTCACATATAAATAATTAATTCGAGACATCGCTAGACTAGAACATATAATCAAACATTCAAAAAGTAAAACAAGAACGTGAATGGTCTAGATTGGTCTTATACCAATTCTTGGAAACTAGAACAAGAATTAACCAAAAAAATACAAATTTTCTTTAATTCAATCACCCAATGTGTCAAGGGCTGTAGCTTTACCTAAGCCCCATGACCCAATTGCAACCAGCTCTGATATTGATAAACATTTAGTATAATTCTTCGTCATTTAAACATATACTCATATCACTTAGGTTTTTATTTCGAATGCTATAATAGGGGTATTAGTCTTTCAAACATCTTTCAAACTTTCTAGTGTTCATTCCCTACACTAGCCATTGTAATTTCCTACTTTCATCAATTGTAATTTCAAGTTTTCTGGCAATCAATGATCAATTTACGTTCAATGCATTTCAATGTCATGTTACAAACTTTCTACAAATTGTAATCAAATTTTCTTTTGTCCCGAAACGACCGAGAGAAGACGGAAGGTAGTCTAGTGGAACAACTCCTGCCGCACAGTGTCCATTTCTGTGTTAAGAAGAAAGACACCCTGTGAAAGTTGGTATCAGAGCTGCGGCTCAAGACCTTCGATAAGAAAGTTATGAATCCAATTGAATCGAACAACACAGAGGTGGTAGATCCCCAAAAGAGGAACAAGAAATAGCGCGTGGATACGCTTGAAGTAACAACTCATAGGTTGTGCTATGCCATAGAGGGCAACGAGAAAAAAGTCGAGGTGGCAGAGACGGAAATTCGTGATTTACACATCCAACTAGATGAAAGCCGAAGGGCTTGCACAGCAATGACTGAAGCTATTGCTATCCTACCTAATATTCAGGAGGAAATGGGAGCATTGAGAGCTCAATTACTTCAACGTACGGTGGGCAATGGGCAAGCCCCCACACGTGAGTATGCTCCCGACTCAAAATTTCGGAACCGTGTATATACGAAGGGGCACGCGATGCAAAAGAAGTTGAAAACTTCTTGTTTGATATGGAACAATACTTTCTTGGGACTTCGATAGTAGACGAAGCAAGAAAGGTTACAATAGTTACCATGTATCTTGTGGAGATGCAAAGTTGTGGTGGCGGACAAAATATGCGGATATTCAGGCCAACATGGTCCGAATAGATTTTTGGGATCTCCTCAAGGAGGCGATCATATCGCAGTTTTTCCCAGAAATATAGAATATCAAGCACAACGAGAACTACGAGAGCTGAAACATACAAGCTCCATCAGGGAGTATGTGAAAGTCTTTTTAGAGCATATGTTGAATATTCGAGATACATCAAAAAATGATAAGCTCTTCACCTTCATGGAAGGGTTGAAACCATAGACACATACGGAACTTCAGAGACAGAAGGTTACTGATTTGAGCGCAGGAATGGGAGCTGCCGAGTGCTTAAGTGACTATCAATCGAAAGAAAGAAAAGATCGACCTTCGGGGAATGGTCAATCTATTGGAGGTGGAAACAGACCTTATAGACCCAACTCGAACTCAAATGGGGAGAGTGTTACTCATAGAATAAGGAATGAGCTTATCAAGGCACCTGAGAGTAACTCGCAGGGAAACTATCAGAATAGCCGTCAAGGAAACTATAACGGTAGCAGTAGTAGCAACTGGAATAGAGGAAATGCAATGGAGGGCAGACTGATGCCACTCCTAAATTGTGATATTTTTTATGCGAAGGACCTCACTGGGTGGCGGAGTGTCCTTAAAAATAGATATGAATACATATTGTCAACTAGCAAGTGGCGGAATGAGTTCAAAGCAAGATGTCCCACAAGCTAGTTGTCATAGCGAAACTGACTCGAAGAGGATGATGATGTAGTTGGCGCATTCTCACAATGGTGCAATACCTTATCGCATGGAGCTACTAAAAGGGATGATGTTCCCTCAAAAGAGCCAAAGATGGAAGTATCGAATGCTCGCATTTGTAGGGTCAAAGACCTAATGTACATTGATGTGAAGATCAATGGAAAGCCAATCAGGGCTATGGCAGATACTGGAGCCACCCACCACTACCTCGCAAGTTCTGAAGTGCAGCGACTCGGACTTGTTCAGGAGAAAGGTGGTGGAAAGGTCCAAGCAATTAACTCAACTGATCAACCAATAGTTGGAATAGCGAAATATGTGTTGCTTAAAGTGGGTCACTTTAAGGAAAGGACAAACTTATTTGCAGTTCAGATGGATTATTCCAAGCTTATTTTAGGATTGAAATTTCTTTGGGACACTAAGACAGTAGTGTTGCATATTCTAGTTCATTAATGATGATGGATAGTAAACCGTGCATCATCGCTACCCAAGCTGGGAAGATGTAGGAGAAGAGTATCTCGGCCATGCAATTTGGTAAGACTTTCAAAAGGAACAAACTCTCATTGTTGTGCACTCTTCGATTAGAGGAGATCGAAGAGGCAGTTGGTCCTATTCCTAAACCTATCAGAAGGCTTATTGAGGAATTTGAGGACATCATACCGGATGAGTTACCAAAGAAATTGCCACCAAGGAGGGCAATCGATCATGATGAGATTGAACTTATTCTGGGTACTAAACCTTCAACAAGGGCTCCCTACCGTATGTCCCAAACGAAACTTTTGGATGCAGCCCATATGCGTTTCAATACCCAAAAGAGCTCTTCCACCGATAAGAGTCCTTTTGAGATTGTTACTTGCCAGCAACCGTTACTCTCTCATACTGTGGATATCAATCAAAGTACCAAGTCCCCTCAAGCAAAAAGCTTCTCCTAAAAGTGGGTAGGAAACATTGAAATTGCTCAAAGTTATCTTGAGAAAGCTTAGAAGCGATACAAATAGTCTGCAAATCTAAAGTACCATCTCCTTGAATTTAATGTTGGAGATCTGGTAATGGTGAAACTTCCCGACTGAAACTGTTGTAAACCGACAAGATGGAATGATTCAAGATTGATGCCAAAATATATTCGATCATTACCCATCGTGAAGAGGATCGGAAGAGTCGCATACAAAGTTACACTCCCGTCATGGTGCAAAATCCACATGGTTATTCATGTTGGTATACTAAAGTCATATTCTGCCGACAAGGAGGACGCTTCCAGAAATCAGTCAAAGCGACCTGTTTATGATTTGGAAAGAGCCGAAAAGAAGGTTGTTGAAAATATTTTTGACCATCAAACTACTCGAGCTTCTAGGAATTATCATCAAAAGTATTTGGTCAAATGGAGCGGATGCAATAGCGAGGAGAATACCTGGAAAAGAGGAAAAGACCTTGCAGCCTTCAAACCATTAAATGAAGCATATCATTCATTTATGGGTCCGAGGATGTCGCCAAAACAAATGGGGGAGAATGTCAAGGGCCGCAGCTTTACCTAAGCCCCTTGATCAAATCGTAGCCCCAGTTTGTCCAACTTCGGCCGCACATTGTAAACATTAGTTCAAGTTTGAGTTGTAATTTCCATTCCATTGTAAATCATTTAAACGTCTACTCATATCAATTAGGTTTTTGTTCCGAATGCTATTATAGGGGGTATTAGTCTTTCAAATATCTTTCAAACTTTCTAGTGTTCGTTCTCTGC
>CAIGRB010128318.1:0-15250 GCA_903798255.1 Fraxinus quadrangulata | reverse complement strand
TATATATGACGGTGTGCATAAATAACCATTTTGCCCTTGTAGTTATTCTTACTCATTTAAGTTACATTTTCTTCGATGATCACGTGAACCAATCACAGATATCTAAATTTAACTATCGTCAAACACTGAGCTCTAATTATTTTCAATAGTAAATACATAAGTAGTTACTCGACCCATCTCAAAGTGACGGTTCCCGACACGAATTTCGCTCGTCCTCAACTCTGAACTCACTTATACATTTGATCTCACAAATTGATATCACATATTGATAAATTAAATATCCATTAAACTAACGTAAAAATATACATAAATGTATCGAGATTTGATGAAATACTCGACGATTAAGTTAAATTTAAGGATTTTGTTATTTGTACATAAAAGGTAACATAATATAATGGAGAGGAAAAAGATTGGATAAAAAAGTTAATTGTATTTTAAATTTGCAAATGATAGAGTGTCATTTGATATTATGTAAATCCTTATATGCATAGAGCAAGATTCTAAATTTAATTCTCCGCACTTTGCACAGTTATACTTTAAAATGAAACTTGACACGTGATCCATTCATTGCACTTCGAGTGTACTAGTTTCACCAAAAACTAATACAAATGAGGACAAATCATAAATCGAAATGGAGAAATAGTCAACTGTACAACTTTTCAATATAATGTACCAATCCTCATACTTTGATTATGAATAATTCTATTCATGATAAAAATATAAAGTGTGATAAATTGCGATTCTCAACTCAAGCATCCAACTTATATAATCACAAATTATCATTAGCACGTTTATTCCCATACTCAATACTAGATAAATACAATAAAAGTAAATAAATAAAAACATTATTTGATCTTGTTTGATTCTTATTTTTTCTAAAATTCATTTTTCTCTTTTCTTTTCAATTACATTTTTCATTAAAATAATATGTAAATTAGAAACTTTTCCTTCTTTTTTAACCACACATCTCCATCAATCTACTATTTCAAAATACATTTTTTTTAAAAAGAATGGGGCTCAAACACTCCCTTATTTTATTATAAAAGTATCATTTTATTAACGTCAATTATAGTATATGAGCACACAATCCAACATCATCCCCTAACATCCTCGCTTTACTCCACCTCCACTTCTACGACGTCAATTCCCACTCTATCCTCTATCTGAGAGCTAGCCAGATCTGCATGAGTATTTGGGGTCTGGCAGCCGGCGAGCCAGAGTTCTGGTGTACGGTTTTGCTTGCGAACCAGACCATTTCTGGCACCAATGAGTGGTTAGGGTGGGAAGAAATGCTGGCAGTGTCTCTAGCACCAATGGGGTTTGCTGGGAGAAGGCGATGGCCGATGGAGAGAAGGAGATGCAAAACAAAAATCTCATTTTAAAAGTTTGAAGTACGTAGGGAAATTTGGTACAAATTTTTAGAAATGGCCATTTGTAAGTGATACAATTTCATAGACAAGAACTTATATTCCTACACCATCTCAAAGGCCTTTAGTCCGTTGTTCAAATAGAATGAATGGTGCTATAATTTCTTTCAATCACTGATATTTAAAGAAGCTTAATACTACTAACATGCAAAGGGATCTGTTAAACAAACTCAAAATAATAATACTGCGATTATTTAAAGTTTAGCATATGAAGCGCGATTAACGGGTCTTCGTACAGATTCTGGTGCGTTATATCACACCATGAAACCCAGCCAACTCCAGAAGCACTGCTTTTATCTTCTCCGGCAAAATCTCTTGCCCGTTCCTGCATTGCTAATCAACACAAAATACTACTTCAATCTTTATCGACACTTGTTAACTATACTACCAACTAGTGTAGTAAATAGCATTTCTATGTCACCGCTTTGTATAAATTTAGTTTTTAGGAATAAATCTCTCTTTCTCTTTTTACCACTTCCACACAATTGACACTACGAAATGAAAAACAGTTTGCCTTTGTTCCATGTTGATCATCTAGCAAGGTTATAATATAATGGAAACACATACCTCTGCTCGGAACACATCCAAAGCGAAACCATTGAAACAGCTTATGACTGCTTGCTGAATATCCAGGCCAAGGTCGTCCAAAGCCTTCAAAGTGGATTGCAACAGACCCATTCTACGGGCACAAAACATGTGTATGTTGACACCCCTCCCTTCTCTCAAACTCACCTCAACCTACAAAAAAATACATTTTGGGAACTTTTAAAAAGAAAATTGTGCATGACAGAGAACACAAGATAAGCAGAATAAAATATTCCAGGCAACTGAAGTATCTAAAATACAAGGCAAGCCTTCCTCAACGTCTATAAATTATACCTCTAGTGGTGACCTTTTTTGGCACCCCAAGTCGAAAAGTCTAGATTTAAGAGGAAATAGTAAATAGTTGAAACCTCACTTGGCAATTTGCATCTTGGAATTTAAAAGGCTACCAACAGATTTTCAGTAAATGACTTCAGATGAAAATTAGCACACAAGAAGGTACCAATCCTCTGAAATTGGAAGAACACAAAGCTAAAGAAATTAGTTGGTAGCATGTTTTCCCTCCTTATGTTCCACACGATGTGGCACTCCATCTAGTTTTTAGGGTATAAAATAATACTAGAACCAACTACAAGAAAGAGCATTAAATCCACATAACTTCAACGAAAAGCAAAAACTAATTTAATAGGCGAAAGAAGGAACTAAAGCGTTCAATTGCAGTAACCAGAAAAGAGAGCAACGATTTAAAGAATCCCAACAAGAGTGAAATCTACCTTCACAGGTTGGTTTTTAGGGATTTGCAAAGAACTTGAACAGAGTTCTTCCTTGACGCGATAGGGAAGAGTAGCAGGGGTTGGTGATAAAGGATGGAAGTTCGTAGAAGGTGGCATCACAGATCCTGGAAGTGTAGCTTCGAGTTCATTGTGGATATTATTTATCCGTTGCAGAAGTTCTTTTAAATAATCGATGGCATCCCCAAGAATAGAAGCTCTGTCCATCTATGAACATAATGATAACAATCAGATTGCATCACCCATAACTCAATTGACCAAACAAATAAATGTAATTCACCAATAAACATTCTTGTCCAAAATGATTAAAACCTTTATTTCGATAGAAAACTGGATTTAACAAGAAAAGTCAATTTATCAACTATTTTAATGAATAAGCACAAAGACCATCCATTACTGAATCCCCCAATTTTCTGAAGCCTGTGCATTTTCCCTTGGGGAGGGCATGAACAAGTGTTAGGACTTAGGAGTCGTGTTTAGTTTTTCCATTTGTAAAATCATGTTCCATGTTTCGATTTTATGTTTCATTTTCAGTTATTTCCTATAGTATTTTGTTTTGATGGCGTATCAGAACATTCTTTCTTTCCTTCTTTCTTCTGCAGTTTATAATATGAAAGTCGTTTTTCTTTCCCAGTTCTAATAACCATTCGAACAAGATCTTCCATAACTTGATTCAGCAATCTCCAATTCCTTTGACAAAGCATTTCATGGGGAATTACTTGGACAAACACAATGATACATGCATAGAAATGATTTCATAGAAAATGAGAAAGCCCTTTTTTAACTCTGCACAAGTCCTTATCCTGAAATTGTAGGCTAAAATTTCACCAAACCAAGACAATCAAGAACTGAGTAAGATAGAAGACGAACTACAAGCATGAAATGTGTGTATACCTTGCTTATTTTGGGCACAACAGACCTAAGCATATAAAGCCTGTCATTGAGCTTCTTCCTCCGTCGCCTCTCTGCCATTAAATTTTTGGCTGGCAGACCCTTCTTCTTGCCTTTCTGATCCCCAACTGTAGAACTACTATTGGCATTCGAATTATTTCCATTCCCATCCCAAATGTTATAGGTATTATCAGTAGGCTCATCCGAATAATAATTTAAAGCACCCACATCCTCCTCCATGTCATACTCAACACTCCTTTTCCTCTTCCACTTCTTCTCCAATTCCAGTTCCATTTCCCCAGCAACATCTCCCTTCTCCCAACTCCCTTCCACCCTCATGGAAACCTCTCCACTTTTGAAGCGGGGAAGCTCCAAATTCCTCAACTCATCCACTCCCTGCCGCAAGGAGGCTCGCTTCTGAAAGAGAGTGGGTTGTACTCCAAGCGGTGGCAACTCTAGAAGTGGGTTCAGTACCTTAGACCTACCCTCGAGACCAAAAGCCTCAGAACCCCCTCCAATGGCGGTGTTGCTGTAGTCGGAAAACGAATGTAAACGGGTGGTGGTGGGAAACTCAGAGCTCGAATTCAGTAGGCCCAAATCAGCTTGCGAACTAATCCCATTATATCCCATCAAAACAGAATCAGAAGTCGCACTCTGATTAGCTAAGAAATTCGTCTCCCCGGAAAAATCAAAGCCATTGTCAAAAGGATTATTCCAGACAACGTTAAACAGTGAAGGAAAACAGGATTTTGGCGGAAACAAGGACTGGAAATGTGACTGTGAGGGGTCAAGAGTAAACACCTGTGACGGTGAACATGAAGACTCCTCCAACGGATTGAACAAAAGGCTGCTAAATTCTGGTAGTTGGGAAGAAGGATTCATATGGAGTTCTGGAATTGGTTTGTTGATGGCATTGTTGATGAACCACTCGTTTTCAAGCATGGACTTGAAGCTAGATACAGAAGCATTCTTATCTCCATCTTTACATGACTCGATTTCATTGTTCCTGGGCCAAGAAATTTCTTCATCTTCCTCTCCTCCTCCCTTCCAAACGATGCCGTTGGACGCCGGTAGCATTGCCTTTATCTACAAGAGGGTTGCAGAACAGCAGACAAAAAAGGGTAGTAGCACCGATATTAAGAGAGAGAGAGAGAGAGAGAGAGAGAGTTTGAATAAAAAAATAATAATAAAGTCCTAAACTTATACAAGATAATCCAGAAATAATTATTTGAACATAGATTATTAGATCGAAATTTATAATTTTTAATTAAATAGTACAGAAAAGTATAAAACTACTTTTTTTCAAGGCCACTTATCAACTTCCAATGATCATCCTGTTATAGTTTCTGATTTAAAAGATAATTAAATTATATTGATAACGACGAGTCACAGAAATTGGAAGATACTTGTCTTATTTGTCATAATGTTTCTAACTTTATAATTGATCAAATATTATTTTTGTTCATATATTGTAGGTAGAATTGTATATTATACCCAAACTTTTCATTTTTGTAGTTGGGGTCCCAAACTTTTCATCTTGAGTGCAACTAGAGGGCATGTGGACGAATTTGTCCATTTAATTGTTAGTTGACCAAAAGTCAACGATCTAACCAAACAATTTTTTTCATTTTACATTATTTTATTTTTATGTAATTATTTTATATGAAATAATATAAAGTTACAATTTTACTTTTTTTTAAATTGGTTAAAATTTCATCACATCATTGACTTTTGGTCAACTAAAAGTCAAATGAGCCGATTATGTCCACATGTCATCCGCTGCAATCGAGATGAAAGACTTGGGACCCCAACTGCAAAAATGAAAGGTTTGGAGCCCCTATTTGAGCCTCATTATTTTCAAAATCACGATTGAATACCAATGTTACTCGAAATACATAATTACTCGTAGAAGAAACTTCTGTTTCAGAAATGTCGCAGTCATTTGTTACTTCTATAGCTGAATGATCAAATATTGAATATTGAATGTAGAATTTTCGATGCATTCAAACAAAATAAAATAATCAGCTTGTAAACCATGATGATCAAAGAAATTTTTCCATCCAGAAACAAAGTATATGTCATTATTTCCTCTTTCTAATTGTATATCAAAAACTATTCCATCATAGTCAATGAAATAAATTGTGTCACCAAGTTCATGTCGTGAATGGAGTACAAAAGCTTTAACAAAAGAATAACAGTAAGTATTCCATTTGAATATTTTCTACTTTGTGTATATTTTTAATATTGTTGAATAAATATAAAAGAACGGAAGATTGTAGTACTTACCGTTCAAATGTTATGGCCTAACGATGGCATTTTGGGTTGAAAGAAGCGTTTGTAAATCAGCTCCAGTCGACATGATGTTCGCACTATAGGAACTACACGAAAAACTATACGTTATTGAAAAAAATTACCAAATAAAAAAAAAGAAATAAAGAAGCACATATTTTTAATAAAAGCTACCTTGCTATTTTATATATGTTGAAGAAAAAATAGGAAAATAAAATTATAAAAAGAATTAAAGAGGTTGCATGTTTATATTTTTAAACTATTGTGTAATTTAAAAAGAACCCATCACCATTAAGGCATGTGTTAAAAGATTTAAAGAGCTCGTTTAATTTATTATTCATAAATAGTCTCTAAGTCTCGAATATTGAAAATTTAAAGAAGACATGCCGAAGTTTCATTTTTCAAACTTTAAAAATTACAGTTTGCACTACAGGCAACAACATGTGGATAAAGGGAAAAAAATGTCAACATAATGAAAGATCCTTTCCATAAACAGGAGAAATCATGTGAATGAATGCAATTGAGTGCAACAGAAGAAAAATATCATTTTTTAGCAAAAAATATCAGTTAATTGGCAACTTTAAGCCATCAATCCTTCTTACAAAAATTATGAATAGATTACAAGAACATTCTCTTAACATTGTAGTGCATATTTTCTACAATTACTTGCCACAATGCAAGAAAGGAGCCAACTCATTTCCTCTCTGCCAAAACACGAACCATGGTCCATATGCTGAAGATAAAAAGTCAGGTCTACTGAAATACTATTAAGAATCTAGAAAAGCTGGATGACCACATGACTTCCAACCAGTATAAAGAAATCAACCCCCCCTTTTTTTTTTGTATAGTGATGTCTTTTGCAACCTTTATTTGCAGATATTTTAGACGAAAATAACCGAAGATGTTTTTCCGATGGAAAAATTCCATTTGGGACTTCAGTCTCACAGAAACTTGCTGATAAAAAAACTTGCACATACCTGCTTAAACACATACTTCCATAAAAACTTATAACTTCTTTAACATATACCCAAACACAAAGAATACCATTCTATTACAATTTATTAAAGAACATAATTACCAAAGGCAGTAGAGGGGGGATTCGAGCAGGTTCAATAGTGGAACAAAAGCTCATTCAAGGAATTTGACTATAATAATGATAAATTTGAAGTTTGGTTAATATATGGAATTTCTCAACAGCAGAACATGAATCCCATGTTCCATCTTTTCTTAGGGGTGTAGTGAATTGGGACTTTTGAAAATTTTGATGGACTTTTTTTAAGTGACGACTTTTGGTGATTTCGTGGATTTTTTTAAAGACTTGTATGAAATTAGTGGATGTATTTTGTAAACTTTCATTTTTAACGCCAACAAACCACTATTTTCAACTACACAATCACAACTGCCTCAACATATTCATGCTAGATCCACCACCACCATCACCTCCAACAACAAAAGCCACCCCCACTACTAGAGCCAACAAACTCCTTTCAGATCCACCACCACAATCATTAACAAATCACCATTTTCAACTACAGAATCACCATTGCCATCGACACATCCATGCTAGATTCACCACCACTACCTCCACCAACAGAAGCCACCCCACCACCAGACCCAACAAACCCCTTTTAGATCCACCATTGATCCAACACCACCGCACCAAAGAAAACCATCGCCAAATCATGATGCAGTGCACAAACATACCATCATCGCACTGCAAAAATCGGTCACCACAACCGGAGACATGTTCCTGCGAGGCTGGACTGGTACAGACTGCCGCAGCTGATGTGCCTCCGAGCGTAGAGGCTCCGATGCCGCACCTACCGTATTGCTTCGCCTTAGTACAACGCAACGCAGTGGTGGTGCAAAGGAGGAGGCATCATCTGAAGGGGTGGCAGCGCTGTGAATGGCTGGTAGAGAGAGTAAGCAGAGAGGGTAGAATTCGAAATGGTTTTAGGATTTGGAAGAAATTGAATTGGGGTTACGGGGGTGGGGTGGATTATTTTAATTTTATATTATTTTTTTATTAATATTTAAAATTTTAATTATATCTTATTTTTGAAAGAAAAACTTATTTAACTCTTATTTATGAATTGAGATTTTATGTAATTTCTACTAAGTCCATGTTTGTCTACCATTATTTGGAAAATTTATTTGTTATAGTATGATTTTTCACTACACATTTATCCAATAAAATATTCTACGCACAAATCAATAAATTTACTTTACTTTTTAACCACACATTCTCCAAAAAATACTATTCATTACTTTATTTTTCTCTCAATAATAGGAGATAAAGTAAGGTATCATGAAAATAACTGGCCTAATAAAAATGATCCAATTAAAATAGCTTATCATTTTCAATTGGTCCAACTTATCAATTTAAATGGCTTCCTTCTCTGGAAATGATACAAGAAAACTTATACGGTCATCTTCAACCTCTAGCGGGTTGAAATCGGCCCAGCTCTGAAAAAGTGAATTTATGGAGAAATTCGAATTTATTTTCCAAAACAAAATTCAGCTAAAGAAGACAGAGTTTTGCATATTGACGGCGAAGCACCAAGGCAAAAGTAATATGGTGCTCTGATACCAAATGTTAAACTGAAAATTGATCCAAAACAATTATGCAAAAATAAATTGGATCGAAAAAAATAAAAACTCATGGATCGAATTCATACATTCGGCCATTGATGTTATTCCAGAAGCTCTCCTTTTGTTTAAGGTAATGACATTTCTAAACTTTCAATACTCTGAAATTGAGGGTGTATAATGAACTTCATTTACCAGTTTTGATTGTCCAATTAATTGGTAAGTTTATGAAAAACTGAAGAAATTATACAGTCGACGGAACAATCTCTATTTCATTTGAGATGGGACAATGCACGATCATGATGGGATATAATAAATATTTTCTTGCCCTATGTCTCGGTTTGGTCTCCATTTAAAAAAAAAAAATTCATACCTATTTTAATCACAAATTTAATTAGACCTACAATTTTATTAATTTTTGAACCACATATTTCACATTTAACTATTATTAAAATTTACTAAAAAAAATAGATTTTTAGCTAAATTAAATTAAATAATAAATGTAATTGTGCTATGAACTGCTGATTTTGTAATGCGGTGTTAAAAAAAAAAAAAAAAACCTTCCATTTGTCTCTGCCCTATTGGTGCTCAATTCATTCATCAATGTTAAATCATATTTGATTGGATCACACTATCACTCAAAACACCATATACTTAAGAGCCCTGCTACATGAACAGGACCCACGTGGCCCTGCATCGAGAATAATCCATTTACTTATATCAACAGCCCCACCAGTTGTTACCCATAACAATGAATTCGTGTTTGGTCAAATCACTAAGTCACGATCTTTATTCGTTGCATTTTCTCGCTTTGGCACTTAAGGGTATAGTTTTATGAAAGATCATGCTAGGTGTACAAGAAAAGAGCTGTCAACTTTTTATAAGGAATGCATAGGTTTTTACTAGAGTTGACCCGAAAAAAAAAAAAAAAAAGGCCACCATGTAAGTGCTGTCAGCACAACACTAGTAGAAACCCTGACAATTATTCCCTTGTACAAGAGGTATAACTCTTGTTAAACTTGCTAGAATCAAAAGATAATTTCTAGAGGTGCTAAGTTGAGCTTGTTCTCATGCGAGTCTATAGTAGAATCTAGGGGCCTGTCTGGTTGCACTTAAAATTACAATTTCAATCGTTGCCAAGTAAATTTTGGATCGTTGATTTTCACCATTTTTCAAGTTAATCTGACATGGCAGTCGTAATATTGGACCATTTTATGACAGAATGACGTTTTTGCCTTTAATATTTAAATCATTTTGCATGACATATGGGCTTCTTCGATAGTTTGTTTTTACAATGTCAAATTTTGTTGCCATAGTGGGCTCCATTCTACAGTAAAGAAACGGTCACTTAATTACTGAAATTTGGGAAGAAAGCTCTCCCAGGCAGGCGCTAGGTGTGCATGGTTGGGTAGGGGGGGCATGTAAATTTCAATTGCATTAAGGGCAAAGTTGTCGTCGAAAGACAATATATTAAGGGGTACCCACAAACATGGTGCATGCAGTGTGGTGATTAAATTGATAAAAAATGTCACACAAAAACCACCTTAACCATTTTGCTTTCTTAGCTTATTAACATGCAAATTGGTCCACTATAGGTCACTATTTTGGAATAATGTATTTTGAAAATAGTAGATTGATATAGAATGTGTTGTTGAAAAATAAGGAAAAATATATTATTTTATTGAAAAATGTGTGGTTGAAAATGAGTAGAAGAATGAAAATGAAAATTTTAATATAACTCAAATAGGGGCTAAATAATCAATTTAAGTAATTATTAAACAAGTTTTTATTAATTTAAAATATTAACCAATTTAAGTATCCCGCACATAAAGAGCTCGTTCGATAATTTTATATATAATAATTTAAAAATTAAATAACAAAAATGTGGTGTTTAATTTGGAATAAATCCATTAGATAGGATCCCAAGTACCCCGTGACTATCAATCTATTCAACTCACCTAACTTCCAATCAAACTCTTACCCACTTAATTTCTAGTTTCTACCCTTTCCCACAAGTTGTTCTACACAATTTGATCACATTTTACTTCCCACCTAGGATTAATCAATGATGGAATACACTCAGTTAGATAAGGTATGAAATTATAATTTTATATAAATTATACTAAATGTTTAAACAGTTAGTCAAATGTTAGATTGCGTACTCAACTGATATTTTGATTTGAAGTTTTTTCAAGTGAGATTTTAATTAGTTTTAATTAAATCCTTTAGAATCTATTTATCATTATAACTCGTGAATTTATAAGGATTCATTCATAAAGGGATTTCAAAAGATTTAGATGAATTTCAAATTTAAAAATACATATAACAATCTCCTTAGAAATTTCAAAAAATTTAATGAGATTTTTATGAATTTTATGGAAATCTAATTAAATTCACGAAATTCATTATAATTTATAATCTTTTAAAATCTATCAAAATCTCAATAGAGGACACTTCAATAAATCACAATGGTACCAAGTAAATCATTGCAAGCATAATATAAACTTTTAAGTAGAATATCATGACGCTACCTACATATGATATCATTGCTGATACACAAGATCAACAGAGAGGATAACAAACTAAGAAGCGCGTAGTTCGACTCTAACAATATCTAGAGGGGGTGAATAGATGTATAATGCAGAATTTAAAATTATAACGAATTAAATAGCAATAAGTCATTTTTTTAATTCTTTTCTAGATAATTAATCATGCAAGTCATTTTAGTTCTAAATTTGAATATCGCAATTTATATGATCAATCAATAAACAAAGCGAAGCACTAAATCAATACCAGGATGATCACGGAGAAATCCAACTGGAAAAAACTTCGGGCACTTTTCTAGTCAATCAACTATAAACGATTTTAATAACTTACAGTCTATGATACTAGACGACCCGTAGTATCTGATCTCCCGATTGCACTCCTTAAAGCTCATCATAGATCTTGTGCTCCCTTGCACCAACCCTTAACTGTTGTTGTCAAAGCTCTTCGTGGAATTTGCTACCCTACAGCACTCCTAACTTTGTGTAATCGTCTATCTCCCTTGAATCAACGAAGAACACCTTGTTCTTTACATATTCGAACTCCGATCAACTTCCCTCGATTTTTAGAGGAAAGACGGTTTGATATTTAGATTATAGAAACAATGTTTTCTCACCAAAACAAACTCACAAGTTGAAGGTTGAAAGTTGGAATATGAATTAATCTTTCACAGACGAAGCTCTCTCAATGTTCAACCTTAATTTTCACGTTCAAAAGTGTTTTGGTATTTATAAGTAGGTTAGAAAAGTAATGGGTCAGGGAAAAATGCTTTAAATCGCGAAATAAAATTTTTTTCGGATAATCACGTTGCTCGAGCGAGAGTTCAGCAACGGTCGAGTGACAGCAAATGAGGGGTGACAGTTCAATAACGATATATCTGTTTTTGTAGCTCGAGACAAACCTTGACGACAATCTAGTGAAAATTCGTGCCATTTTCCTCCTTTTGCAAATCTCGAACTCTAGACCTAATAACCCTATTTTCAACTATTTGCACATCACTCCTTGACTTTTTAAACATAATACAATTCAATCATTTTGTTTACAGAATTGCCAATTACAAAATATCTAAAACTTAACAAACTCCACATTTGGCATTATGTGACAAAACAACTAAGTCAAGGTAGTAATAAAAAATAAAGTACATACTCAAAATTTATGACAAACTGACTGACTTGAACAATTCTACAGTTTAATTAGCACATATTTCCTGAAACAAATAACTTAACACTCAATGTAAAATATGTGAAAAATAGTATAAGTAAAGCGGTTCAAGCAGTTTATAGAATATGAGCGATCTACGACACATATAGTATTATTCAGTTTCAATCATGAATGTTAAATTAAAACGTAGTATCAATGCAACCCAACATACCAAGAAAAAACATCGATACTACTAAAACATCAAACTTAATTTAGCACAACTAAAATAATCAAATCAAAATTAAAAGTTGTAGATACATTCAGTAGACAAAACATATACATCCTGTTAAAGCAAGATTATCTACTCCACCAAAATATTTATATCTACTCCCTTTATTGTCACAAAATGACAAGGGACCAAGAAATATCACACATTCTCCGTCTTACTGCAAACTCTCAACGTGTTTATGCATGCAGTAGGCAAATGTATTCATGTCTCTCTCCAACAACCCCTCAAACATAAAATGCAAAACTCAATTTCACTTTTATATATATAAAAAATTTAATTACATCTCAACTTTCGATAAATAGATACATCATGTAAGCATAAGCAAAAAAGATCTAGATATCTACTGACTACTCTCCCCCTATCAACAAAAATCTAATACTGTCAAAAATCTATAATAATATCTAGAACTGGAAGCACCGACAGCATCATCGGAGTCTGTCCTCTCCTTAGAAGCAGTATCATCCCAGTGGCGACAAATCTATTGAAGTCCACGCTGAATGTATCTAGCAGCACCCCGAAGCGTAGCGAACTTGGCAGCGTGTCGATCAACTATAGCACGTGAATGTCGGTCTCATCAGCAGACTCTTCTTCAAACTGTTCACTCTCATCTTTCCTTTCAACTTTCTCAATCTCACGGTCAGATTCGATTGTAGCAATTAAGGTCAAGGCCATGAATTTTTGTTCATCCTCACCACCAGATGTCTCATTCTGAGAATTGGAATCTGACTCATCATCACTCATGGTCACGACTAAAGCCTTACGACGTTCTTTACCCGAACTTCTCTTCAAATTTGAACATTTACTCCTAATGTGACCATACCTCTTGCACTCATGGCACTGGACAATTGAGATTTCTTAACGGGAGTTGTAGATGTGTTTTTCTCACATTTACCTCTCGAGAGTTTACTAGGGATCTCACTATTTCGCTTCTGATGCTTTCTCCTATTCCTTATCATCTTTTGAATTTTTTTAACGAAATAAGCAATTTTATCGTCTCTAATGGTCTCAGTATCAGTTGACTCGCTCTCCTCTTCTCTAACAGTGTTCATGGCGATGGATTTAATCATTTTTGATTAATCATACAAGTCATTTTCAGTAAGCATAATTGCTTCTGTCAAAAAACGAAGGCATGTATAATGATTGACTCATCTAAAATAATATACTAAGGGTCAGGAATCGATTTAAGGCTCTGAAACCAATTGAGAAACGAGTAGTTCGGCCCTAACAACGCCTAAATTGGTGAATGTGTATAATGAGGAATTTAAATTACTAACGAATTAAATAGCGCAACAAGTCACTTTTTAATTCTTTTTTAGATGATTAATCATGCAAGTCATTTTAGCTCTAAGTTTGAATAACGTAGTTTATATGATCAATCAATAAACAAAGCGAAAGCAGTAAATCAACATCAGGATGATCATGGAGAAACTCAACTGAAAAAAACATCGGAAACTTTGCTAGTCAATCCACTATAAACAATTTTAACAACTTACAGTCTATCAGACTAGACGATCCGTACTATCTGATTTCTCGACTGCACTCCTTACAGCTCTCCCTAGATCCTGTGTTCCCCTGCACCAATCCTTAACTGTTGTTGTCAAAGCTCTCTGTGGAATTTGCTACCCTTTAGCACTCCTAGCCTTGTGGAATCGTCTATCTCCCGTGAATCAACGAAGAACACCTTATTCTTCACATATTAGAACTCCAGTCAACTTCTCTCGATCTTCAGAACCCTGACCAAATGTAGATGAAAGGCAGTTTGGTATTTGGATTATAGGAACAACGTTTTTCTCACCAAAACAAACTTACAAGTTGAAGGTTGAAAGTGGGAATATGAAGGGATCTCTAACAGATGAAGCTTTCTCAATGTTCAACCTTAATTTTCATGTTCAGAAGTGTTTTGGTATTTATAGGTATGTTAGAAAAGTAATGGTCATGAAAAAAACCTTTAAATCGCGAAATAAAAGTTTCTCAGATATCTACGTTGCTTGAGCGATGGCTCAACGACAGTCGAACAACAGCATGTCACTTGAGCGAATGAGTGGCGATAGTCCAGTAACGATATTTCTATTTTTCTAGATTGAGCCAAACCTTGATGACAATCGAGCGAAAATTCGCGCCGTTTTTCTTCATTTTACCAATCTTGAACCTTAGACCTAATAACCTATTTTCAACTATTTGGACATTATTCCTTGACTTTTTAAACATAATACAATTCAGTTCTTTTATTTACAGAATTGCCAATTACAAAATATCTAAAACCTAACACAAACAATTTGTGAAAACCCTACCAACCCATTTGAATTATGTTAAAATGCGAGTATATGATATTATGAATGTTAAAAGTAAGTCCTTCTTTGATGGTGATTAAAATTAGATTTTTAGTAGATTTTGATAAAATTTAATGAAATATGTGATTGAAAAGTTGTGAATTCCTTAAAATGAGTGTTTAAAATTAATTGTTGATTTTGATTTAAATTGAAATCTAGAATTTAATTTCCATCAAACTTACGTTAAGTTCCTTATCGATTGAGACTTATAAATCTTACTAGATGGCGACCAAGCATGATACCTCAACAAAAAGTTGAGCCTGCTTTTTACTCTAATTAATTTTTATTCATGCTTAGTCCCGGTTAGGTAAGATTTTGCAAGAATAGATTTTGTGATTTTTATTTTTTATTTTTATGATTTGTTATAGTTCGTGTGCAAATTATTTTATTGAGAAAATGTATAGTTAAAAATAATTT
>CAIGRB010128277.1:25888-61814 GCA_903798255.1 Fraxinus quadrangulata | reverse complement strand
TTGAAATCCATTAAAGATCAACATTGTATAAAGATCGGTACTCCTTTTTGTAAGTCACTGTGTGTGTCATATTGAGGTCCCGTAAAATTCAATAGTGTGGGTCATATTGAGATCCCGTAAAGCTAAATAGTGTAGGTCGTATTAAGGTCCCGTAAAACTCAGCATTGTATAAAGATTGATGCTCATTGTTTGTAAGTTACCGAAAGCGTTGTAAATGGTTAGATTGCGCCACAAGTCAATCAATATAGTGGAAATGTATTGCTCATGCAGGAGAGCTTGATAACGGAGGATGTAGATCATTGCTTTGGATCGAACCTCCACAATTATATCGTTTGCATCATCTCTCCCTTTTACTTATCGCTTTTATATTTGTGCCTATTATTTAAATTAATCTATTTAGTCTTTACTTACTTAAATTTAAATTAATTAGTCAAAAAATTTTAAACCAATTCACCCCTTGGTTAGTTATTATTGGGCTAATCCTCTTAAGGTTTTATTTTTTTAAAGTGTGAAGTTTAATATGAGTTAAGAAATTTAAAATAAAATAGTTTACTAAATTAATGGCTTTTTGTGATCAATGCAATTCACTAAGAAAAAAATCACTTTAGTCATAAATAGAGGGCAAACAAGTCTTTTGCACTCTACTTCAATATGACATTGAATAAGGGTAAAATATTATTGTTGGATTGTACCATAAGTCAATCAACAAATGAAAAGGTCTTGCTCGTGCCGGAGAGTTTGGTAACGGAGGACATAGATCATTGCTTTGGATCGAACCTCCACAATTATATCGTTTGCATCATCTCTCCATTTTACTTATCGCTTTCATATTTGTGCTTATTATTTAAATTAATCTATTTAGTCTTTACTTACTTAAATTTAGATTAATTAGTCGAAAAGTTTTAAACCAATTCACCCCTCGGTTAGTTATTATTGGGCTAATCCTCTTAAGGTTTTATTTTTTTTAAGTGTGAAGTTTAATATGAGTTAAGAAATTAAAAAGAAAAAAATAATTTACTAAATTAATGCCTTTTTTGTGATCAATGCAATTCACTAAACAAAAATCACTTGAGTCATAAATAGAGGGCAAACAAGTCTTTTGCACTCTACTTCAATATGTCATTGAATAAGGGTAAAATATTATATGCGTTGATTTGAGAAATTAATTGTCGTTGTTGTCAATGTTATAGCTTTAGTAATTAAACTTAATCCAAGAGTGCAATTTGTTATGCCTCATCCGACGTGGCTTTAGATACTGTTCATGTGGCAACCACGACAAACCAACTCAAACCCATACTTCACTCTCCTATCTAGCTTAGTTGATGCCATCAAACACAGGTAGTTGAAGTGATATATCACCTTAGTTGAGGAGCTATGCAGAAGCTAACCATCCATGACAGAGACGAGGTGCCACCACCACTGCAATGCAATTTCGATACGACTAGCCTCTTTGCATAAGTAGACATCTTGTTTTGTCTCCTTCAAGAGATCTTTCATACATGGTCTTCTACGATGGATTGATATGATCTCTCTACAGCTAATCCCACATAGCTAACATGCCAATCTACTTTTTGGATGTCGACCTAAACTATATGCCGATAATTTTTAGGATCATCAAATACCCTTTGAACCTAGTACTGCACAAGTGACACCTAAAAGAAGAAGCAGCAACCGTTAAAATGGGACCAAATGTTTTTCATCTAAAGGTAACTACTTCACCTCTTTTACTATAAAAGTTCACACTTAGTGCCATTTGAAAGTAATGCAAAATGACTATACACATACTTGTAGTTCACGTCTTCCGTTCATCCTACATCCAAATATATAAGTTGATTAACTTGATTGTCAAGGTACTTGCGATCGTCTCCCTACCATCGAAGAAGGCTATGTGCTTTTAACAATTTGTCTAAGTGTGCAGGAGCCTTACTCGTGGACTTGAGCGAAATTGAGATTTGTTGGCCACGTCACTGAGATCAATACAATCTTTGGTCTTTTGTAGAGTAATCAAAATTATTATTTAAATCGATAAATCAAGAGTAGCCAAAATCTAAATTCTTATCATTGGAGTTGTGATGTGGGTCGGTTCGATCCCTTTGGTGGCTTCTAACTAAAAGAAGTACAAATATGTATTATATAATTTTTTGAAGACTACATAAAATTGTTTCACAAGTTGGAGAGAGGAAATGAGAATAAGACAGAACCCAAGTGCTATCATACATCTAAAGGGCAATAGCCACCATCTAAAAATCTGGCGAGGGGCTTACGAATTAAAAATATTTGGATTTCTAGCTTTCTATCAAGACTGGAGAGTCCCGAGAAAATTTCCATTTCTTCTATGGATAAAACTTTCCAAGTCCTTAGAAGTAGTTCTTCTATATTTGTTATTTATTCGAAACAACTAAATTCTCATTTAGGTAAGTTATCATGAGCAGGGTAAAATATAATACAGTTAGCCCAACTAGCTAATAAAGCACACAACTTGAGTTCATGGTCCACCCTATTCTCCCTTTTTGAGAATAAAAACAACATGGACCACAACTCACGTTCCTAAATGACGACTCTGAGCTACAGGTAATGAATATCATTTTGCAGTCGCAATCGCTAGCCCCTTTTCACAAGCAAACCAGAGTTTCTCTCTTAATGCAACGGCTTCCACATTTTCTGGTTTAGAAGAACCCAACCACTCTTTTTCATATTCGTCTCAACCACACACCCCAAATAGTCCACCACCATAGCCTCAACGCCAACAACTCCCTCAAGCTTTCTCATTGCAATATTGAATAATAACTCCACATGAAGGAGGTGATTAATGGTGCTGCACTAACCCACGATTTACACCTTTTGCAACGCCATCATGTAGTCCCCAAGTTTGCTCTCCTCATAACACCCAAAATATACAAACAATTTGCTCCAATAAGAGAAATATACATCCTTCCCACCCACTAAAACCTCCACAACCTACCCTCCCATAGTGTGTCCATCAAATTTCACAATTAAGCCGATTAAAGAGCTACCACTTCGTACGTTTTGAAATCCTCTATAGTTGCAATTTCCCTCACACTTTTTTCATGCACTCTAGTGAAAATATTTTTCATACTTGACGAAACCCAGGTCTATGATAGTTTTCTCATTAGAAAAAAATTGCTACTTTTTTAGTATTGGCCATCCAGTGGTTTTCGACAAGTTTGTCCCAACAATCATGGTTTCTATACACCTAACTCCGTATCGGATGCTCCCATTCTACTCCTGCTTGCAGTGAATGCCGATATATATATATATATCCTCTCCACTTGGTCGATTCATTTCGAGCCCGTTCACTATCTACCATGTGTGTTCATAAAATAGAATCAATAACATTCTCATTTGGTGTTTGTCGTTTTTAATTTTCAAACACAAAATTGTCCCAATTCATTTTCATTCCATTTATAAACAAGGTCTATCGTACTTATTTTTCTCTTAAAAAAAAATGAAAAAAATGCTTCTTTTTAAAGTTCGACCAAATCATTGTCAGAAAATCTCACACACACGGTCAGGTGGGGAAATCTTTCCTATAAGCGGATGGGACGGGGGACCAAAAGTGTTTAAAAAGTGGAGAGAAACCCTTCCCTCCTCTGCTCTAGTTTCAAAACTCACCTCCCGCCATTGAAACCCATATATAACTGGTCATTACAGATTACAGAGAGATTGGTCAATTGGGCAGATTTCGTTCAGAAACTAAAAGCCCAAAAAGAAAAGTAAAAGATTAGGGTTCTAGGAGGCGGTTCTAAGGGAAAATGGGATCTGCTGCTCTGTCAGAGTCGATGGATTCCGATGCCGGTAATTTTTTTCGTCTCTCTTTTGCTTATGTATGCGTTAATTAGATGTTAATGTGTGTGCGTGGCTTACCTTAAATCAAATTGAAAATGACGATTGCATTCTTCTACATCGATCTAACGTTGTACCTTGATAACAATATGTTTTGGCGTGTATCTTGATAAATTTACTGTTGTTGCAATATGTTTGTTTGCTTGATATAGATAGGTATTTAGCCACAGTAATTTCTGTCTGCATTTTGAAGCAGGGGCAGAGCTGCCACTTGAGGACTTTTTTTGTTTATAAAAAAAAAAATTCATAAATTTTTTTGACATCATTTCAAGATTTACATGCTAGTATTCCAGATCTTCCCACGTTTCAGCCTTTTTCTCTTCCCTTAAATCTGAAATCTCATTCCGTAATTGGTAAAATCAAATCCTTTGGCCCTTCAATCTCCCTCCAACTGATTCTCCACTCTCTCACATTCTCCTTCTTCAATTTGGGTCTGTAGCTTCCTTCCAAATCCATTTGGCTGCTCACCAGTGACTTGCTAGGGTTAAGTACTTGTTTGCCTTTTTTTTCCTTTCTATTTTCTGATTTTGTTGATATTTTAATTTATTTTACGGTTGACCTAAACTGATTATGATTTGTTTGACTCTAAATTTTGTAAAGCAATTTATAATTCATATCTTGATTTTTAATTTTATAGTAGATCACTTATGCAATTAATTATGTCTGCTGTCATAAGACATAAGGTGAATATTGAACTTTCTTATTAAACTAAAACAATCTAGAATAAATGGTAACTAAAAGCAGTTTTTATGTGCAATTATTAATAAATCTTGGGTTACTTCTTACCACTGCCTTTGTTTGCACGCGCTGTCTGTAAAGAAAGACCATCAAAAAGTAGCTTTTTTAGATCACATAGTATTGACAAATGGTGAAGCATATGTACATGCAATCATATATTGGTTGTATGGCTGACTTCGAAAGCCTCACATGAATTAAATAAAACTGTGCTTGTAGGTATCCTGTGCTCGTGTCCAGTTCATTAAATACTTATGGCACCTTAGAACTTGATCATGTGGTCAAAATATTAACTCTGCCAATATTAAATGTCAAGTAATGTTGGATAAACTTTTAACGCTATTAGTTGGTGTTATACGCATTATCCACTTGCAAACATCCTAAATTTAAAACTTTACTTATACACAAAATGGTTGATTAGAAATCAATTAACGAGATTTACTGTATTCACAAGATAACATAATAATAGCTACAATTATTGTTACTGTTGTAATGAATCGTTCGTAGGTACATTAACTAACCATCTTCATGCAACAAAGATTAATTATTGGCTTAATAAGCTTACTTTGAAGGATTTTACAGTTGTCTATGAAAATTTTTCTTGTGATTAGAGCTCGCTTACGAGATCAAGTTTACTACGGCCAAGGTGCCCCTATATTGCCACCTGAAAATTCTAGGATTTGGTCCTAGGATGAAGCATGCTGACTTGCCAACTGTGGGTTCTTTTAAACAATTTCTAGTAGTGGGATGATAGATGTTTCATATAGTACATGTTATGGATAAGCCTGTGTAAATTATAAGTAGCTCTCAAATTTAGAAGCGTATTATATTTGTGCAAGTGCTTTTTTCATCCTTGCATTTTATGGAATTTGGTGACGAACAGCTATTATGATCAATGTTTTGGCGTTTCCCGTCCTAAATTTGATGTCACTTCTAGAATGAAAGGGTTTCTGGTTGCCTGAATTTTCATTAAAGCCTCTGTGTTACTAATATGATCAATCATCTAGGACATGTTTAGATGCCTGATGCTGGTCTGTTACTCAGTAACATTGTCGACATTGTGATATATATATTTTTTTTATTGTTTATCAATATTCAATAATCTAGTCACCTTTGTTGTCATTTAAATGGACTGTTAAACATTGCCATTATTACCATTTAGCAGTTGTGCTTAAGACATTTTTATTAACCTGAAAGTAAAGTCTGCGTGCCTCACTTCGTTTCTAGGTTGGTTATGTTCCGTGACACATAATTGTTTCGCATGGGTGGATTTACAATTAATTTTTTTCCTTTTCATTTCAAATGTTCTTAATTTGTCACTATTTCCTCTCAATTCGATAGATTGATCATTAGTCACCTAATGTACTGTAACATATGGTATTTGTTGTTAATATGTTTGAGCGCTCATTTTCCCTGAATTTCCCTGACTTTGATCTCTTTTTATAGGGATGAAAAAGGAAAGAAAGATAGATTCTGTGTTTGTGAAGGAAGAGGCAGCTGAACAAAAAAAAGGAAAGAGACTTGCTTCTCAAACTGATGAGGAGCCCAGTGTTTCGCGTAAAATGCCAAAACGCGCTGCTGCCTGTTTAGACTTTAAGGAGAAACCTCTTCGTATATCTAAAAAAGACTCAGTTATTGAGACAAATAGAGACCGGAGTGTACAGGAAGAAGCTGTAGCTGTTCGTCTGACAGCTGGAAAAGAAAATGGCCGCCCATGTAGAAGACTTGTCGATTTCATTTTTCACAATAAAGACGGAATCTCACAGCCTTTTGAAATGCTAGAAGTTGATGACATTTTTATATCTGGTCACATCTTACCACTTGAAGAATGTGCTGACATAGAAAAACCAAAGGGTGTCAAATGTGAAGGCTTTGGGCGTATAGAAGAATGGGCTATCTCTGGTTATGAAGATGGATCACCAGTTATATGGGTGTCAACGGTTATTGCAGACTATGATTGTATCAAACCATCAAGTAGTTACAAGAAGTTCTATGATCATTTCTATGCAAAGGCTAGTGTGTGTGTAGAGGTTTACAAGAAACTCTCAAGATCTTATGGAGGAAATCCTGATATAACCCTTGATGAATTGCTTGCTGGGGTTGTCCGAGTAATGAGTGGTATGAAGTTCTTCTCCCGTGGTGTATCTATCAGGGATTTCATTGTTTCTCAGGGCGAGTTCATCTATAACCAACTTATAGGTTTGGATGAGACATCAAAGAAGAATGATAAGTTATTTGTTGAGCTACCTGTTCTTGGTGCCTTAAGGGATGAGAGCAGCAACCTAGTAGATCTTGCTCAAGCTTGGACTGAGTCTTCACATGGGAGTCTGAGAATCGGTCCAAAATCTGAAGATCAAGAAAATAAAATGAAAAAATCTGCTACATCTTGTCCAGACGAAGAAAACGATGATTTAAAATTAGCAAGGCTATTACAGGAAGAAGAGTGCTGGCACTCAATGAAGCAGAAGAATAACCATGGTTCAGCACTGTCTAGCAAATACTACATTAAGATCAATGAGGACGAAATTGCAAATGACTACCCGCTACCTGCATATTACAAGACATCCAGTGTAGAGACAGATGAGTATATGGTCTTTGACCATGGCGTTGGCTACGTTGATGAATTGCCAAGAAGCATGCTCCACAACTGGGCTTTGTACAACTCAGACTCTAGACTGATTTCACTAGAGCTCCTCCCCATGAAACCATGTGCTGAAATTGATGTGACAATATTTGGGTCAGGGGTTGTAACTACTGATGATGGTTCTGGATACAATTTTGATGGCGAGTCCACTAACTCTCTTTCAAGTGGTTCTGGGACTTCTGAAATTGATGGTATTCCAGTTTATCTGAGTGCAATTAAGGAGTGGATGATTGAGTTTGGATCCTCGATGGTTTTTATTTCAATACGGACTGATATGGCCTGGTATACCTTTTACTCCCCACTTCCTGTTCAACAAAATAAAAACCTCTAGCCCCTCTGCTCTTTTTTTTTTTTTTTCTTCAGACGTGCATGGTTAGATTCTTTTAAAACTAAGAAAGCATTTATTAGAAGCATTTTTAGGTCTTGTTTTGATATATTACTTGAAATATTGCATAGAGTGTACCTCCTACACCTATAAATAGTTTAATTCTGAAACTTGTTTGCACAGAGGAAGTGTCTTGGTTATAGCATAGCGAATTTGTCAACTTGTTTAGCAGAAGTTAAGATTATAGTATGTAGTTTGAGAACAGATATCAATTTTTTGGGTCATCTGAGTGCATTATAATGCTTTTTTCATGAATGACAAGAGTTATTTTCCTTCAATTTCTTAAGGTATAGACTTGGAAAACCTTCAAAACAATATGAGTCTTGGTATAAACCAGTTCTCAAAACTGCAAGGCTTGCAATTTGTATAATTTCTCTGTTAAAGGATCAGTCCCGGGTAGCAAGGCTTTCTTTCTTGGATGTCATCAAGAAGGTATCAGATTTTGACAAAGATCACCCAGCTTATGTATCATCTAATCCAGGTGTTGTGGAAAGATATGTGGTTGTACATGGACAGATTATTCTGCAGCAGTTTTTAGAATATCCTGATCAAAATATTAAGAAGTGTGCATTTGTGATTGGCTTAACCAAGAAAATGGAAGAGAGGCACCATACCAAATGGCTTGTCAAGAAGAAGAAGCTTTTGCACAGGGATGAGTCAAACCTGAATCCCAGAGGTGGAATGGCACCTGTCTTTTCTAAGAGGAAGACTATGCAGGCAACAACAACCAGGCTAATCAGCAGAATCTGGGGAGAATACTATTCAAATTACTTACCAGATGAATTGAATGAGGGAATAAATTGTGAGGTTAAAGAGGAGGATGATGTTGAAGAGCAAGAGGAAAAGGAAGATGATGATGCTCTGGAGGAGAACTTGGTAGTTCCAGTAAAAACTCAGACACCTTGCTCCGCACCTAAACGGACTAAGTCATGTTCAAGTAACAAGGTAACAAAATGGGATGGGGAATCTTTTGGCAAAAGAACTACAGGTGAAGCTTTATATAAACGGGCCATTGTACAGGGAGATGTGGTAACTGTTGGGGGGGCAGTTTTGATACAAGTTGACGAATCTGATGATCTTCCAGCCATCAGTTTCGTGGAGTACATGTTTGAAAGATTAGATGGGAGTAAAATGTTTCATGGAAGAATGATGCAGAGAAGCTGCCAAACAGTATTAGGAAACACGGGAAATGAAAGGGAAATATTTCTGACAAATGAATGCATGGACTTTGAACTGGAAGACATAAAACAAATCATAATGGTGGATATAAGATCGATGCCTTGGGGTCATGAACACAGAAAAATGAATGCCAATGCTGATAAAGTTGATAGAGAAAGGGCAGAAGAAAGGAAGAAAAAAGGATTGCCAATTGAATATTACTGTAAAAGTTTGTATTGTCCTGATAGAGGTGCTTTCTTCACTCTTCCATTTGGTTCAATGGGTCTTGGATCTGGCTTTTGTGAATCTTGCAAAACAAAGGATGCTGATGGTGATAAAGAAAGTTTTAAATTGAATGCATCAACGATCAGTTTTATATACCAAGGAACTGAATACTTTACATATGACTATGTCTATGTTAGCCCTAGTTTCTTTTCTGCTGAAAGGGAGGGTGAAATTTTCAAGGGTGGAAGAAATGTGGGATTGAAGGCGTATGTTATATGTCAGCTAACTGAAATTAGTGGGCCAAAGCGAGCTAGACAAGATGATGCAAGTTCTATTCATGTCAAAATCAGAAGATTTTTCAGGCCAGAGGACATGTCAGTTGAAAAAGCGTACTGTTCAGATATTCGAGAGGTAGTAGATAGTTTACATATAAACGAACCAGGATATTTTATGCCTACATTATTCTTAGTCTAAGTCTGTACCACATGATTCTCTTAATTACAAAGTTGTGGAAATTGAATTTCAGTGCGATATTTTTGATCACTTGCTGTCTTCTCTGGGTGGTTGGTCAGATCTATTATTCTGAAGAAATGCATACTGTTCCAGTTGATATGATTGAAGGAAAATGTGAGGTAAGGAAAAAGCAAGACCTGCCTCAAGATGTCCCTGCAATCTTTGAACATGTTTTCTTCTGTGAATATCTGTATGATCCTTCCAAAGGATCCATTAATCAGGTAATGTCCATCCTTTTTCAGTAATACATTCTGACTAGAACAATTTTTACTCTCATTCTATATTCCAGCCTGTTGGCTATTTATCTCAGTTCCTTTCAAATTCCAATTTCTTAAATTCTGGTTAATGTTCCAATGCTGTCCACAAGCAGTTGCCATCTCACATTAAACTCCAGTACTCGTCTGGGAAGTTAAATGATGATGCTATGTCTCGGAAGAAAAAGGGTAAAGGTAAAGAAGGAGAGAATGATTCGGAAGAAGGGAAACTGAAAGAAGCATCTCTAGAGGACCGCTTAGCTACTCTAGATATATTTGCTGGTTGTGGTGGCTTATCTGAGGGGCTGAAGCAATCAGGTAACCTTCAGTCTTCCGGTGTTTGTTGCATTAAATAAAATGTATCAATTCATTGTGAGTAGTCTCTGATTTGGTTATTATGCCTCTAATCGTCAGGTGCATCTGTTACAAAATGGGCTATTGAGTATGAAGAGACTGCTGGAATTGCATTTAAACTCAACCATCCAGAGTCAACGGTGTTTGTGAACAATTGCAATGTCATCCTGAGGTTAGACTTTCAATGTTTACAATACTCTCTAAACACACGAGCACAGTCAACACAATGTTATCAGTGTACCAAGATTAGATATTGGAAATGGAAAAACAACAGTTTATGATGCAGGGCAATCATGCAGAAGTGGGGGGATGTAGATGACTGCATTTCAACCTCCGAGGCCACTGAATTGGCTGCATCTCTGGGCCAGGAAGAGATTGATAATCTGCCGCTGCCAGGAAAAGTGGATTTTATCAATGGCGGGCCTCCTTGTCAGGTTTGATTGAGCAATGTGGTCCATAAATCCTAACAAATAGATGACTATTGACTATTGTTACTAAAGAAGATATGATTCGTCTTGCAGGGTTTTTCTGGAATGAACAGATTCAATCAGAGCACTTGGAGCAAAGTTCAATGTGAGATGATTTTAGCATTTCTATCATTTGCTGACTACTATCGTCCAAAGTTTTTTCTCCTTGAGAATGTGAGGAACTTTGTGTCTTTCAACCAAGGACAGACATTTCGCTTAACTTTAGCGTCTCTTCTTGAGATGGGATATCAGGTATAATACTCTTGTACTCAAGATAACCAAATTCTGAAATTAATGCCAAAAAATATATGCACTTATTTTTTTGTTCTCATGGACAGGTGAGATTCGGTATCCTTGAAGCTGGTGCATATGGAGTTCCTCAGTCTAGGAAGCGAGCATTCATATGGGCAGCATCTCCAGAAGAGGTTCTGCCTGAGTGGCCAGAACCAATGCATGTCTTTGCTGCTCCAGAGTTGAAAATAACATTATCAGGAAATTCTCAATATGCTGCTGTTAGGAGTACCACAAAAGGTGCTCCATTTCGTTCTCTTACAGTCAGAGATACTATTGCAGATCTCCCACCTGTGGGAAATGGTGCATCAGTTATGACTTTACAGGTACTAGTTTTGTTTGTGCCATACGAAATAGATTAATGAAAAGTGAGCAACTGAACTATACAACTTATTCTTGGTTGATATGCAAACTCTGATACTGGGAGAGGCTTTCTAGTAGACTTCAGATGAAAATGAATTTTTACTCTTGCTTTTTGATGTTTGATGCAGTATAAAGGTGAACCTATTTCATGGTTCCAGAAGAAAATTCGAGGTAACATGGAGATACTAAAAGATCACATAGCAAAAGAAATGAATGAGCTTAATCTAATCAGGTGTCAACGAATCCCAAAGCGCCCAGGTGCTGATTGGCGTGACCTTCCAGATGAAAAGGTATCAACATATTACTAAATAGGCCATTAACCGAGTCCTGGGAGCTCCATTTGTATGGTCATACTTCTATCTTACTGAAGATTTATATTTTGCTCTCATACTATTGAACTTGATATGTTTCAATTTGCAGGTCAAATTATCTACTGGCCAAATGGTTGATCTGATACCTTGGTGCTTACCAAATACAGCCAAGAGGCACAATCAATGGAAGGGGCTTTTTGGAAGGTTAGATTGGGAGGGAAATTTTCCAACTTCCATAACAGACCCCCAACCAATGGGTAAAGTGGGAATGTGCTTCCATCCTGAGCAAGACAGGATTGTCACGGTTCGAGAGTGTGCTCGCTCTCAAGTAAGTATACTTGTCTGATTTGTTCAATAATATGCAAAGTGATAGATGAGATATATTATTGGGCTTGGTTTTGTAACAAGCTACTGGAAACTTTGCTGCAGTATTTCTTTCAATTGCTTGAAATTCTTGTTACGAAATGAAACTTTATCTATCGATACAGGGTTTCCCAGACAGTTATCAATTTTCTGGGACTGTTCTACACAAGCACCGGCAGATTGGAAATGCTGTTCCTCCTCCTCTGGCATATGCACTGGGGAGAAAACTAAAGGAAGCAATTGAGAGTAAAAGGTCTATTTAGCAAGTCTGCTAGTGTCTTTCTTAAAGAGATTTATAGATATTCTTCATCCCTCACAATGTCAATTTTATATCATATTACAATTTTGTGTTTTGATGTAAAAACTTGAGCTAATGATGTCTGTTGTCCAAGTTACAACTTTTGCAAATAAATTTTTTTTTATTTTTTGAATGACGTGTGAATTGGAGCTATTTGAACTTAGCTGGTTCGGCTCAGTTACCGTTACAGTTGATCTGATTTTTGGTTCTAATTTGGTTTCAAGAAATTTTTTATAATCTCTAGATTAAATCATAATTTGTACGTATTAACATATAATTAGAATAATCAACAGTTTTGTTGCTTTATTGAAGCATTAAAGTAATTAATTGGTTCTATTTACACAATTCTTAATAGGAATTAGGTGGAAATTACATCACATACATTGTTCTATTAAATATTCAAACTATTACGATTTAGAGTCTTTTAAACGAAAGATATTGCATTTTTTACTAAACCAAAAATATTGCATTTTATGCAGTAAAAGTACAAAATACAAAATTGTATCTCTCATCAACTAATTGGTTCCATGGCTGTAATCACTCCACCAAACACATCTCAATTCTCTCGGTTATAGTGCCTAAAAAAAAAAAAAAATCCCCAAATCGTTACTCTTTGGATGAAAAATAAAAAAATTTACCATTGATTTGAAGAATTTCCCCATTCAATCACATTCATAACATCACATCCAAATCTAGGTTTTATTTCAACTTGTTAAGAAATCGATATCCATGCTGCAATTTCTCATTTACCCGATTTCTCTACTATTTACGAAATCCCTAATAGCCATGAATAAATTTTACAGTTCGGCCTGAAAACCATACAGATCTGAGCTTTTTTCTTTTATCACCTGAAGATTATATCACAAAATTCGAGATTCGTACCGAGATTTCGTTGATTGGGAATTTTTCAGTCTGTATATAAACCCTAATAGTGGTCTAGACATTTGAAAACAGGTAAATATCCAACCTAATTTCGAAAAATGGAAACATTAAATCGCCGTTCAACATTGGGTTCAAGCAAGAACAAACACTCACTCGGAGGTACACCAAATTGACGAAGCTGGCATGCATAACTTTTTATTTACATACGGTTTCTATTTCTCAAATATTATGCAATCATCAAGTTCTTATCCCGAAAAATCTTATTCACAGTAATACATTCATCATCAGTTGTTGATACAGTACCATGGTTTTTTTTTTTTTTTTTCAACTTCTTCTTCTGGTAGCAAATGTGATATCTGCATGCTTGAGGCAAACTCGTGTATTGTTGGAATTGTGAAAGATGACTGCGTCAGAACTTCAAAGATTCGTGCAGGTTTCAAACAGGAGATGGTTGTTTTAGAATTTTGTAATTTACATTTGAATTTAAAGTAAATTAGTTTTTATCTAAACCATATAATGTCAAGCTTTTACTATTAATGAAAAGTCAATTTTGTTGTCACTCTATTTTCATGATTGTTACAATTTGATCGATTCATCAATGTATGTTGGTTCAACTAATGGAAATATTTATATGGTGGGCTATTTGGTAAATGATAATGCTGGACAGAGACAAATTGATGTAAACAAAATATTAAATATTGAAAACAAAAATTAAATCGACAAAATGGGGAAAAGCTATACAAACTTATGTTCGAGAAGAATTTATAAATATTCTAATTTATAAATAGATAGAAATGAGTAATAAAATAGTGGAGAATACTTGTGGATCCATAAATAATATATACATTTTGCCAACAGAAGGCTAAATGCCCCGTACCTCGAAATAGCCGTTGTATTCGAATTTAGGACCTTATCGTGTGGATATAATAATTTAGGGACCTAATTTACTATTGGCTAAATTTTAGAGATTAAAGTATAAATATTTGAATTCTCTCAAATTTTGTGATAAAGCTAAACAAACAAATTTTGTTAAATATTATATTTATCTTTAAGTATTAAACTTTATCACAATTTTTGTTGGTTATTATGATTATCTTTAAGCATTCAACTTTATCACAAATTCTGCTGGATATTATTATTATTATCTTTTAAGTATTTAAATTTATTTGAATAAGTTATAACACTTATCCAATACATCAACAGAGTACTATAAATAGGTGCATGATTTTCAAGGAAGTTACAGCTCCCTCTCTCAAACCATCATTCAAACATACAAATCTTTTACACTAAAAAACTATTTAGCATGCACAATGTTCGAGAAATGTTGGAGTGGAAATCTAATAAGTCAATTTCTTCGATTGCCTTTATTTTTCTTCCACACAACAGTAAATATATACATGCTGTTATGCTTCACTTTTGTAAAATATGTTTATGGGTCCATATGTATGTACTAAGATTCGGATCGGAGTTCTAGTAGCGCTACACACGAAAAACTCATGCCACCTAAGATCGTTATAATTTTTGTATCTCCTTTATGCAAGTTCTATGATTCTAAAAGTTATATGATTAATAATTTATGAACACGTACATACTTATTGAGATTTTTTCACCCTTAAGATTTTTCCCTTTCAGATAATTAGGCATAGGGATGATTGGAGCTTGGACTTGGTCGTGGTGGAGGAAATAAATTAAAGAATTTTCTTTAAGCTTTCCTTTCAAATTAATTTTTTTATATAAGTACTTTCGAATCAACCGTTATTGAAAAAAAGTTGTTATTTTACGACTCTTTCAATCTTAATATTCTCTTTGTTATTTATTTATTTATATTATGATACGTTTTTATGGCTCTCGAGTTTTAGGATTCGATTGTCACAAAGTGGTATCAAAGCGGGTCTATGTTTATGTAGACTACAAAAATATGAAATTGAGAAATATCGCGTCACTGTTCACCGAACAATTTTTTTTAAAAAAAAAATTTGTTGTAATTATTATTTTAGACAAACAAGTTATTGTTTTCAATAAAGTTATTGTCTTAGAATAACTAATAACAAGTGAAAAATTTATGGTATTTTGATGTAGAAAAGTAATGATAAAAACTTAAGAATCTATGAATACATGTTAATTATGGAAAGCTTATTATTGATATTGCAAGTTATGAGAATGATAATTTTTATGATATTATGTAATTTTAGACTAATGATTTCATTAGAGAATCTTTCAACCCATGAGAATAGTTGATATTAGAACATCACTCAATCAAATAATCGTCTAATTAGAAATAAAATAATCTTTTTTTACCTCTAACTATTTCCATTCCTACTTATGGTTCGAGTGTCTTTGTTTGGGTGTTTGCAAAATTGAAAGGTTTTGTAAAAAAAGATCTAAACTGTCTAGGAGCGCTTGAAATTTAAGTAGTCCACTTGTAACCCCCCTCTTCACCTTGAAGCTACTCAATTGAGCATTATTTAGAGCAATAAAATGACAACGATATTACAATACTATCTTTATAAACTTTATTTTCGATAAATTTTAAGAACATTCCATTTTAGAAATCCTATTTCAAGAAATTCATACTTACGAAACTTTTATAGTTAGAAAACTCGATTTCAGAAAAATTTCCATTTGAGGAAAACTTCAACACTTCTAAATTGTAAAAGCTCCTTCCCTTTTGAAATCCTAAGCACGAATAGTAATACACTAATTAAGCTTTTCATTGATGGCTAGTGGTCCCAGTTTAATTTTTTCGTTCCTTTAATTTTTTTTATTGTGAATAATTGTATAAAGGTTTTGGACCCAGTTTCACTATTTTGAAAAGGTTTGGTACCTTGCAGTAATTTTTCCTTAATATCACCATTTTTTTAAATTTTGAGGGCAATATTGTCTTTTGACATCTGAGTAATGGAGATTTTGGATGTAATCCATAAATAGGGACAGATTGTGTTAACTAATGAAATGTTGAGGTTTAGTTCTTATAAAAAAGAATTAAGACAAAACCGTAACAATAATAGTTTAGTCCGTTTATATTGTTGAACAGTTGGACTTGAGAGAATGTAACAAGAAGTACCAATATATTGCTTCAAACTGGGAAAATTATGTCCAAGTAGTCGTATACATATTAATCATTGAAAAAAAAATAAAAAAGAGGAAAAAAATAGCAATGAGTTTCCTAACGTTTTAGGTAATGTGATGCTAGATCTTCAACTTTCAAAAGTAAGGTTCGGACAGTGGCGGACCCAATATTGAAACTCAACACGGGCAAACGTTGACCAATCAACGTCGACAATCAACTATCGTAAGAGCGAGATTGTTTATTAATATTTAATTAAAAACAGTTTACACAGTTTAATTGAGCTCAATATCTTTTCCAATCTCCATTAGACCTAATTTTCCAAATACAATTCACATTTCTAGAAAACCTAATTTCCCAAATGTGAAATCACAGTTCACAAATCACAAATCAAAATTATAACTCAACAACTCATAGTCTCAATCTCTCACACAATAATAAAAAGAACAAAAATAAACAAAGAAAAATCCGAAAATAGCTCTTACCGACTTACCAGTTACTGTTTATCGAGTCACCACCGACAGGCGTCCACCAGAGTCCAGACCACCACCGTCTCGTCAATCGAACTTGAGTCAAACTAGAAAACAACACGAATTACCCTATGCGATAGCATAGGATACTCAATTTAGTCCCAGTTATTCAATATGGTGCCCTTGCAATCGAAAGCGTCAAGTTACTTTCAAGCTGTGCATTTTAGTCTCCCATTTGAAATTCTTGTCCAACATCTGTCTTTCAATATCTATAATACAGGTCCTTAACTTCCACAATTCATACATTGGTCCACAATTTCAATCTCTTGTTCATTCCAAGTCCTAAATAATTGTCATTGAACTCCCTACAACTTCAATACTTGATTGTTTTGATCCCCAATTCCCCAAATTTGCATAATTTCGATCAAGTTTCATACAATCTTGTCCAATCCGAATATTCTCCTAAATTAATCATAAAATCAGCAAAAATTAAATATCCAAATAATTTAAGCACTCCACTGAATTTTAATATGTGGTTTAAATCTATAACTTAGTCTAGTTTTATTACATAATCAATAATAATTGAATTAGTGATCTAGAAAACCTAATTTCCCAAATCTGAAATCGCAGTTCACAAATCACAAATCAAAATTATAACTCAACAACTCATAGTCTCAATCTCTCACACAATATTAAAAAGAAAAATAAATAAACAAAGAAAAATCGAAAATAGCTCTTACCGACTTACTAGTCACCGTTCATCGAGTCACCACCGACACAGGCGTCCACCAGAGTCCAGACCACCACCTTCTCGTCAATCGACCGTCGAAGGCAGCGGCGCAATCAAGCAAGCACACTCACAGTCGAAGTCGTCGTCCTTCCCTCCTCAGCTCCTCTTTGCCGATTTCAATGTTGCAATTGGCCAACTGAACTGGGACTGCCAGACTGGGTTGTGGACGTGTGGGGGGGGGAGGGGTTTGTTGGCTAATTGTTTGGCCCATTCATTTAGGTTTGAACCTTTTTTTTTAAAAGCTCCAAATTGCCAAACAGGGAGTTCTCTCTTAAAAATTTTTTGGGCTTCTTCTGGCCTTCTTCTCCATAATTTTGGTTGAAAGGCGAAGGTTGAATTACTGCAACTGTAGCTCCGACGAACCCTGCACGGGCGGCCACGGGGCTGGTCGAGTGCTGGGTCCGCCCCTGGTTCTGGATCCTCAAACAATTTGAGCACACATTTGATACAGATTCTTTAAAATTAATTTTTCTTTAAATTTATTTTTTGCCACACATTTTTTCAATAATATAATTTTACACGTGGATTCATATTTTTTTTTTATAATTTTTAATCACATATTCTCAAAAAAAAAAAAAAAACTCACATTTCACAGCATTTAGTCTTAAAAAATCTACACCAAACATGCCATAAATGTGAATTTTGATCCCAAAGTGACGAAACTATTGATGCATATTTTTTATCACAAGTGTATGATATCGTAACAAGTAATGTAATAAACATATGGTTCAGATTATTGTTCCTATAGGCTATTATTTAATACCCAAATTACTATTTCTAATTCCTAAAAAGGGGAAAAAATAGTTTGCAACTAATAATCTAGATTATCTAATTATACTAGTTTTATCTAAGTGTACAAAATTAAATCAACTTATTGTTTTGATGTATGGATGTGGATGTTAGGACTTATAATTTCATCTCATATTATCTTTAATTCGCAAATAAAGTTTCATTACTATTGTAATATTCGGTTGAATTCTTCTTAATAAATCAATTTTCCTTTTAAATTGATCATATTCAACTAAGTTAATTTACCATATTTATATGTGAATCCTATCAAGCATTAATTAAACGCTTTCAGTTTCTAAGAATTCATATAACGGCCTTGATAACCATAAACGCGTATCCCCACACTTTTATTCAAATTATTAGATGTTATATGTGGTTTAAATTTATAACTTATCTCTCGATTTGTTACAAAATTACATATCATGGAATTAATGAACAAATAATTTAAAGTCTTAAAAAATATACATAAAATCAACATATAAAAATTAAACTATTAAAATCTTGAAAAGTGAAATAAATGGTTGCACATATTACATTGTTTGCACTAAAAATGATTTTAGCTACTCGTACTAATAAAGGAAAAATAACAAAAAGGAATAGAGTTCATCACAAAGTTTTGATGTAAGAAAGAATTAAATCTTGCACCACTAATTTTCTTCATTTTCAAAATCTTGCAAACCCTAGTCTTTTGATTTTTGATCTTGGTGTATTATATGTTTTTTCTCTCTAAAATGTCCCTAAATATAGAATCCTGTAAACTATCTATAAAAGTCGAGATCTTATCCAAAAAATGAGTTCACATATTTTTCCAAAATAGAACTTGAGTCAAACTAGAAAACAAGCAAAATCTGAAAGTTTTCCACGAATTACCCTATGCGATAGCATAGGATACTCAATTTAGTCCCTGTTGGCAAGTGTCAAGTTACTTTCAAGCTGTGCATTTTAGCCTCCCATTTGAAATTCTTGTCCAACATCTGTCTTTCAATATCTATAATACAGGTCCTTAACTTCCACAATTCATACATTTGTCCGCAATTTCAATCTCTTGTTCATTCCAAGTCCTAAATAATTGTCATTGAACTCCCTACAACTCCATACTTGATTGTTTTGATCCCCAATTCCCCAAATTTGCATAATTTCGATCAAGTTTCATACAATCTTGTCCAATCCGAGTATTCTCCTAAATTAATCATAAAATCAGCAAAAATTAAATATCCAAATAATTTAAGCACTCCACTGAATTTTAATATGTGGTTTAAATCTATAACTTAGATCTAGTTTTATTACAGAATCAATAATAATTGAATTAGTGAACAAGTAATTCAAAGCACTAAAAATCATACATAAAATCAACATATAAAAATTAAACTACTAAAATCTTGAAAGTGATATAAAATGGCATGCATAGATTTCATTGTTTATCCATAACTAATGATTTAGTTGTTCATACTAATAAAAGAAAAATAATAGAGAGGAATAGAGTTCGTCACCGAGTTTTGAAATCTCGATGAAAGAAATAATTGAATCTTGTACTAATAATCTTCTTCACTATCAAAATCTCGCAAAATCTAACATTTTGTTCTTTGATTTTGATGTTATGTATTTTTCATTCTAAAATTGTATATCCATAAATATATAGTAATATAAACTATAAAGACGGAATCTTATCTAAAAAATGAGTACAAATATATATTCAAGGTAGAATTTGATTCAAACTTAAAAACAAGCAAATTTTGGAAATATTTGCAATGTAGGTCCTTAACTTCCAATATTTGCAATATATATCCTTAACTTCCAAACGTCATGCATTGGTCACCAATTTCAATCTCTTATTCATTGCAAGTCCCAAATATTTTCAACTGAAGTCCCTACAACTTCAATACTTGATTATTTTGATCCTCGATTCCTCAATTTGCATATCTTCGATCCAATTTCATAGTTCCTGGATTTTCTCCTAAATCAGCATAAAATAAGCAAAAATTAAGTATCTAAATAATGTAAGAACTCTCAAATGTCCAATTTTGATGGTTCAAATAAGTGTATAAACACACTTATCAACATCAATGTAGACTTTAAAACTGCAAGTAATGTTCTCATGACTTAAAGTTGCATGTTAAAATGTTTAATAGGTTATTGCTCCAATTTTAAGTAACATTTGTGTGCGATCTTAGCATTCACATTGACATTTTTTTTATTATGTAGAGATCCAAATCTACATATTTAAATGAGTTCGAAATTCAAAACCTCACTTTTAAAGATTGAAAGTTCAAAATCACAATAGTTGAAAAATTAGAAAGTTTTAACCCTAATCTTCCGTCATAGAAGCAAGTTAAGTTAAAACCAGTATTTTGAAAGTTGAACCGACCTAGCCGATTCGATCGAAAAACTCGTGAACTGTCCGTCAATCAGTTCGATTACATCAATTTAACTGGTGAAACAAAATCCAATAAAAAATCGGTAAAATAATTGGTTCAACCGAAAACCCAAACGGATACGATTTTACTGAGTTTTTGAAAAAAAAAAAAGTATAGAGAAAATATCTTCAACAATGCTTTTTTGACTTGTCCTGAGTGATGTGAAAGGCTCATTTATATGCACGTTATCTTCATTAAATGGAATAGGTTTTTAGGTTATAATATTATTGTACCTACCTATTTCTTAAGTTGTTTATGACTTTTTTGGCCCATTTAATTTTTATGTAATGAATTTGCTGTTAAAAAATAATTAACAAATGAAAAAAATTAAAATATTTTAAGAGTTAATATTAATTTTGAAAGAGTCTATATCTATATAGTAATTTATATTTTAAGTAGTATTTATTCAAATACAATTTAAATTAATTAATTAATTAATTTTTCGGATCGACCCTGATTTAACTTCGATTCGATCATTTAACCATTGACCCTCTTTTTTTTTGGATCATTGTCTGGTACGATTTTCAAAATATTGGTTAAAACTACACCATGCAAAATTCGGCCGGCCATGTGTGTGATGCCATGTGTCCTTCCCTTCTGGTTTAGTATTGATGGCAAATCTGCTATCTTCTTCGCCCAACTAATTCATTTACTTCCTATGTTTAATTTCATCACTCTTAAATCTTGTTTCGAAAGTCTAACTTAACAGATGGACGTGTAACTTGTTAATAGACTGCGCAAAAAACTACCTAACCCAATGAAATTGACCAATCGACCGACCCGACCCGACCCGACCCGATCCAGCCGGTATGCGTCGATTGTCGCAACAATTTAGGTTGGGTTCGAATTTTATATCCAAATTTTAGGTAGGATAGCAAGTTACCTATTAAAAATTGACCAAACACAACCCGACCTAATTAATAAATAATATCGATAAAATTAGTTTACAAAACTTGAATCTTAGATAAAAAGTGATCTCTCGTGTTTTCAACATCTTAAAATTGTAACACTCACGTTCCGGATTAATGAAAAATATTTATATGAACGCTAAATGGCCTCATGATACGGAATGAAAGTGTAAAATTGTCCAAAAATATTTCTTTTATTTAGCCCCTATTCGATATGATTTTAGATTTTAATCCAAGGCAAAATCAATAATTAATTTTAACAACATATTTTGTGGAACCCACAACTTTTCAACATACATTTCAGCCCTGTTTGGTGCACATTTTCAACCCAAGAATGCATTTTTTTTATGTGATAGGGAATATGTGGTTGAAAATGAAGGAAAAGTTATTGATGTGATGGAAAATATTATTTTATTGAAAAATGTGTGATTGAAAATGAATAGAAGAATGAGAATGAAAAAAATAATGTAATGTGGTTCAAACAGGGACTTAGTAACTTTTATCAAAATCTGCTGAAAATCTGATTTTTAATTCCACCAAACAAAAGATTAATAAAATTCAGACAGTAACTTCAACTTTCATTTATAAATCTTGAGCTCTCGTTTGGCTTCCATTAAAATTGTAATTCATTTTGCTTTATATTTTTATTAATCACACATTCTCTAATAAAATAATATTACATGTTATTATAAAAAAAATTCTTCTTTTTCAGCCATGCATTTAAAAAAATAATAATAATATTCCAACCATTGTAATTACAAATAATGATGGCCAAAAAAATTTCGATGTTAATTAAAAAATTTCACTTGCTTTGAATCCCATATCTAACACCACTTGAGTGTCATATAATAATTAATATTAAAATAAATTATTTGGATTATGCAATTTATACAACCAAAATGACAATGTGATGGGTTCACAAAAAACATTTGACTGCAAACAACTTTTTGTTTAAACTGTGCAATGACATTTTAACTCGGGTGGCATTCTAGAAATTGTACACAAACCATGATTGAAATTATTTTAGTTAGTTGGGATGTGTGAAATATTTAACACATATTTGGTGATGATTAAATTTAGATTTTTAATAAATGTTTTTGAAATATATGATTAAAAAGTTATGAAATTCATAAAATATGTAATTAATTTTAATTGTTTCACTTAAATTAAAATTTAATTTAAATCAGTACTAAACATGAGCTTAATCAAGTAATGATTGGGGTAATAATTATAAATTTTGGACAACGACAGTTACCAAAATAAAGAAAAATATATCTCCCATGTCCAACTATAATATCATCGTCTAATCCTAACTGATATCCGTTTTTTACTCTTTCACGTCACAACCATTTTTCATTCTCTCGACATTTCCCCGACCAATCCACTTCCTACCATGTGTTAATAAATGTACACAACTATTATATGGAAGAAATTCCATTTATGTCTTTTTGATGTGTTTTGAACTACTATACAAGTATTATATCTTTTAGGACATATCATGACTTCATGTGAGTGAGTCACCAAACTCATCATTCTTGATTTCAAATGTACTTGCGAATCTATTTTTAACGTAGTAACAAAGTTGAGAATTCGTTTGATATATACTAGTGTGGATCATGCGTTGCACGATAATCGTTATAATTTTGTAATTTCACAATCGAACAATGACAAAAATAAAATAAAATTGTTTCAAGTAATGAATATTCAGGAACCCTTTAAATTACACCATTTGAATATCCACTTCATTTACAAAAATTGATCCCCTTTTATTGACGAATTTCATCCTTTCAAACAGAATAGAAACAAGAACAAGCATCTGAACCTAAAAAAGAATTTAACCTTCAACTAAAACTTATCTTTAAAGTGCCTTAAACAAACAAAAGATAAATGATAAAAATATGACTATAATAAACAACAGTTTCTCTTATCATTTCCTCCTTTTTTCTATTCTAAATAATGAATTTGTTACGTAAAAGCTAACAATAATAAGACTACGGGATTAGAAATAACAAATGTATAAAAAAAAGTATCTCCTTTCCAGTCAAGACAACAAAAATGTTTTCTTTTGCTTGCTTAGAAAATGCCATGTCAATTTCATGATTGGGTCTCCTCCGGCAATACTATGAAAGGAATATGGCATAATTATAGTAACCTAAAGTCCCATATTTAGATTGCCAAGTTTGATATTTAATATAATTCGTTTCAACGAAATGCTTGATCTACAAATAGCTAAATCTCATTTCGTAGTGTGTCAAAATCCTACAAATAGAAGATCAGACTTCTTTAATTATACTACAAATAATCACAGATTTCACAAATGCTACTCTACTTGAAAAACCAAATAATGATTAAAAAAAGAAAAAAAACTAATAATTTGAATTGTGCTGCAAATATATATGGTGTATAAGAAGTTAAAAGGAAACTAAGGATGATGAAGCATAGTTCAAAACAAGTAAACTACTTGTCTGTTTCAGTAATTAACTTCTTAGGCACATATATATAGAATAAGCTGGTCCATTATACCGCACCCTTGTTTCTTATTAGACCCTAGGCAGTTTCTTTCATTAGCCAAGAATAATAAGTTTAATAAGGCAAGAAATGCTCATCTCAGTACTCTGTACATAAATCTTAAAGAGAATGATTCAAAAATTGCTATAGTTTTGTCATAATGATCTAACAGATGACATCTTACTTGAAGCAGGTTACCAACCATAACCAAGGGTGCCTAGGCAGAGCTATGAGAACACAAATGACAACTGATAACCAAGCTATAGAAACAATTGCAATACAAATTTTGAAACCTTCTAATTTCCACGCTGCAAAAATGCTTCACAAAGGTTTTCAATGTGCAAATTTTAAAAATTTACAAATGAAAATTTAAGTATGTCGTACAACTTAGAAGTTGAGATTTAAAATGCAGTAATTTAACTTTACTGGTTATGCTTCTTTGCGATTAGAGGTTTACGCAAGAAGCATAGCATGTTTGGCAAAGATTCACCTGGTCAATAGCTATTACATTTGTCTGCTATTTAACCTAACCTTTTAACAATTTAATAAAACTGTTATCAATCCAAATGAAATAAGCTACCATGCAAATAAAGAGTAAATGGTTTTAAACCATAAATAAAAATTAAGATGATAAAATTTCACTATACAAGTANATTACTTTGATAAAGTGTCGATCGTATTGAAGTCTCTTAAATATCAACATTATATAAGGATCGGTACTCCTTGTTGTAAGTCAACGTGCGGGTCATATTGAGATCCCGTGAAAGCTCAATAGTATGTTGTGTTAAGGTCCCATAAAGTTCAACATTGTATAAGGATAGATGCTCATTGTTTGTAAGTCACCGAAAACGTTGTAAAGGGTTGAATTTCATCATAAGTCAATCAACATAGTGAAAAAACTTGCTCAAGCCGGAGAGTTTGGTAACGGAGGACATAGATCATTGCTTTGGATCGAACCTCCACAATTTTATCATTTGCATCATCTCTCTATTTTACTTCTCGCTTTTATATTTGTACTTATTATTTGAATTAATCTATTTAGTCTTTACTTGCTTGAATTTAGATTGATTCTTCGAAAAAATTTCATAAACAAATTCACCCTCTCTTGGTTAGTTATTCTTGGGCTAACAGTTAGATCTTTGACAATGGATTGTTAGCTTAGTTGAGTGTTGGAGGTTAAGTAATCAAAATTTGAAGAATCGTTATTTGTTGAAGTGTCGATTTGCAATTAATGAGATCATATATACTAAAGAGGGTGAAAAGTTGGTAAAAGATTCAGTCTTGGATCACACACGGAAAGAGTAAAAAATGAATAAGTTTGAGGCGTGTGAATCTTACGAGTGATGAAAGTAGAAATTGAATCATCGGAGGTCGGGAATCGAAACAACTCGTGAATTTATAGTGTTTTACTTAATTCTTTACATTTGCATTGGAAAAATAGATATTGATTTTGGTAATACAACATTGAAATTGTTTATAGATTAAATACAATGATTTCAATCCTGAGACAAAATGTCTGATTACCTAACCAAAACATTTTGCATGGTTGTGTATTTGTTAAGTTAGATTATGATTTTATTAGATGATAAACAAATGTTTAAGTTTGGGGGTATTTGATAAGTGTATTTTATACACTTATTTGGACTTAAAAATATAGGTATTTAATAGTTTTCTTTTTTTGAACAATTATATGTTAATTTATTGTATATTTTGTTTATTAGGTGAAATTTGATAAACTGAAGTGGATTTGAAATAAAGAAGTGAAAATTGACGAAAAATGGGAAAATTTAAAAGTTTGGAGACTAAAGTATAAATATTCAAAAATTGTGCCGAAACTCACGATGAAAATTCGAGAATGCTAGGAGTCAATTGGATGTAATTAGAAGTCAAAAGAAGTGAAATATGACCAAAATATTTTCACAAATCAATTTTCAACCGCACAATAATGTTCTAGATTATTAGCCAAAAAATGAGACTCATTTTTGACCTAGTAACATTCGAATTGGAAAAAATCTATTTTTAGTAAAGTTGTGATCCTTTGAGTTATCTTTACAACTCAATTTTAATGGTCTCAATCGGTATCAGAAGAGAAAGTTATGATAAAAATATTGAAGGAAGTGTGATGTAGATTTTCACCCGAAAGGTGGTGCCGCTCCATTACAAAGTTGCGACGCCGCATGACGTATCTAGGATGCGTTTTGAAGCCAATAAAAACCTTATTGTAACGACCCAATTTTTTTTTAAAGTTTGATTCGTTATCAAAAAGGATATGCAAAATTATATAAATTTGAAATTGTAATTTACACAAGGTTTTGTAGAAAGATATTTGTATAATAATTTTAAAAAGGAAATCGAAATATTTTTGACGACATATCCTAAAAGTATACATTTGGAATGATCACATAAAAACAATCTGTAAATTAATAATTTGAGGCAGAATCAATTTACACGTACATACAAATTCCTATTTGTCACATGTACCTATGCAGTAGCTAAATCATTTCAATTGAATTCTCAACTTCCAGGACATAATATATTTTCTCGCATGTCTCAAAATTTGCCCATTTAAAATCATGATAGTACAATATATTTAATAGACATGCATGACAAATAATAGATTAATTCCCAAAAACTGCTTTATATTTCTCTCTCTATATATGACGTGAATACTACCAAAAATACAAATATCAAGGAAAACACAACCATCTAAACAAGTTAAAATTTCTCAAACCATTACGAGATTTAATGTCCAGTAAATTTGTTCCAAGTCTCAAATAAATGACAATTTCCAGAAAGTTTAATAAACTAATGTTACTGCTAAAATTAAAATTCAAGGCACGTTACATTGGATTTGCTTTATTAATTCCCAACATCAGGCACTACAACTGCACTTCATCACCCGCCAACCAACCATCCGTTCTAACCTCTGTGGGGTAGGAAAATGGTGAGTATATGGGAATACTCAGTAGGACATAAAAAAAATATTGGTGCGATCCTGAATAAAATACTTAATTCATGCGTCAAGAAAAATCATACTGTCATCATATCTTTAGAAACCGGTAAGAGCTCATATCATATCATATTATTTGTACCGGAATGGTCATATCATCATATCATAGAATATCATATCATATCATGCATTTAACTTTCATAAGTATAAAATTTCATCGACATGAAAGAAAAAATAGTTTAAACGGGATAAACCACTGCACCTCATTTCCTACCTTGTTAAACTTGCTTTAATTTTGGAAGACAACAAAAAATCACTTTCCAAAAATTCCTTTTTCTGCTTTTGTTCTTGTGCCGTGCTTGTATATATATTTTTGGTTTCTATTCTATTATGTGATGTGCTATATACATAAACAATTATACAAGAATTGGTGCCTTGTGGGGAAACGTGTGGGATGAGGGTGTAGAAAATGGCAGGTTGCATGCACACGTCTCTATCATGAATGTGACATATCTCGACCACCCTCCTAGTGGGACACTTGACAAGCTAGGAAATTTTTCACTAAAATATAAAGATAATAATAAAAACTACTACTTAATCATTTCAACAATTCCCACACGTGAACTATAAAACCAAACCTTAAAACAAATTAATATCTTACCAAGCTTACATGTGTCACTCTTATAACATTTAAACTCATTTAATATAAAATATAATTTAAGGCTAATTCTTTCGACTTCGATAACTTGGGCTCCGTGAATCCAAATTAACATTTTCTTGAGTCTAATGTGCATAATTAATTACGACATATCCAACGAGCCTAATATTCATATACTTATCATACTCAATCAAAAATCTAAATATATGATCCAAATAAAATTGAAATTACTACATATCATTTTAGTCCCTAACTTTCAAAACATTAAAATATAGCATACAAAATTAAATTCTATTCTATGAAAATTTTCGGGGCATTACACTTATATTCAACAAAAACGTAGGGAGGAGTATAAATACAAATTGTGGGCACTTTTGAGGGAGTTTCACACAATTTAGGAGGAGAAAAACACATAATTATCAAGATCAAAGAATAAAAATTAGGATTTGAAGACTTTTGACGTTGAAAAAGATTCTTGGTGCAAGATTCAATTCTTTCCATGATCAAATTTCATAATCCTATACTTTTTGTTTTTCTTTTATTATTCTGAATAGCTAAATTCATAGTTATGACGAACAATGTAATCTATGTATGACAATTTATTTCTTTTATTCAAAATTCTAGTTTTTTAAATGCATATGTGTTGATTTTATTGATGAATTTAATACTTTGAATTCTTTAGCCAATTATTAAATGATTTCTTGAATTTATTACGAATCGAATGCAAGTTTTAGATTTAAACCACATAGTAAAATTCGATAATTTAGTATAATGTATAAAGATATCTATACTAGTTATTGCACTCATTAGATAAATTGTTAGAATTAATATTTCGTTTAACTTAGATTGATTCATATGGAGATATGAAATTGAATTAGTTAAATAGACTCAATGAGAACTCGATAGCGGTAAATTAAATACTTTAGAAAAAATCGACTGAACACTACAATAGTAATAAATCTTGATTGACTAATTCAAGGGGATCTATAGGTAAAATTGTAAGTCTTAGTATTCACATTCATACTTTTAAAACCCAAATTCAATAAATTGTGTGTGCTAGATTAATTTAGTTTAGTTATTTAGACACCAATCTCAAACTTTATTATTAGTTTTCGATCAAATTAAAGTCAGGAATAATTTAACCAATTGTTATATAGTAGTTCTCGTGGAAATAACATCCGAACTCATTGATCAACTATATTACTTTTTACGATCCGTACACTTGTGAAATATATAAATCGACAACAACCATCTTTCATAGTAAAATAAAAATAACAATGTTATTTAACACCAAATTAGATGATGTTGGAAGCCTTTAAATGTTTAGATTTATTCAACAATTAAAAATGGATCATATGACACTAATACTAGATAAGATTTATCCTCAATTGATATTTTTATAGATGGTAAAATATTATAAATTTTAATAAATTTTGTGGATTTGGATAGATTTCAACAAAATCCACAAGAATCTAATTAAAAATAGTGGAATTTAAAATTTGTTTGTTATATATTTTCTTTAAAATTTGAAATCTATCCAAATCTTTTAAAATACTTTTATTGATAAAATACTTATAAATTTATGAGTTAATGAGGATACCTAAATTTTAAAGGATTTTGATTTTATTAAAATTCATTAAAATCTTAGTTGGGAACGTCTAGAATTTAATGAATTTCATTAAAATCAAACATTAGCCCTCGTTTGGCCTCCATTATTTGATGTTATAATTTTTGAAATAGTATTTTTTTGGAGAACGTGTGGTTGAGAAATATGGAAAAGTTTTTTTTTTTAAGTTTATGCGCAATATTATTTTATTAGAGAATGTGTAGTTAAAAAGAAATAAAATTAAAATGTATTATAAATTAATGGAGGCCAAATGAGGGCTAAATTTAGAAGAATTTTTAAAATTTATCAAAATCTTATTTGGAGGGCATAATTTCTCCGATGTTTGCCCTTTCAAGTAGACATTCTATTGTTTAAGCTCATGTTTGGCTCCTATTATTTGAATTTTTAATGGTTAGAATAGGCATTTTTGAAAAATGTGTGGTTATTTAGATTACGTTTAATATTATTTTTATTAAAAAATGTGTGGTTGATATAAGGAGAGAAAAAAAAAAGAATTATAATTAAATCGCCAAACAGAGCTAAAACAATGGCATCTACCTATTATTTTGATATTTTTTTCTCATTTATAAGCTGTCTTATTTATTACTCTTGTCATGGCTGCGCCACCATCATCTCCGGTGCTGCCCTGGAGGACGCGCATCCAGTTATCCATCATCAGTAAATTCACCGATGCCTCTCGCCGCCGTGACGGCACCGTTAACCGCCGCCTCCTCAGGTTCTTCGAATCCGGGATCAGAACGCCGGCCAACTCCAATCCTATCAAAGGCGTCTGGACTTCCGACGTCACTATCGACTCCTCTCGCAACCTTTGGTTCCGCCTCTTCGTACCCACACAGTTTACTGAACGTGATGACTCTCAGTTGCCCGTTGTCGTCTTCTTTCACGGTGGAGGGTTCGTCTATCTCAGCCCGGATGTCAAGTCCTACGACATCGTCTGCCGCCGTTTTGCTTGCAAGTTCCCTGCCGTCGTAGTCTCCGTCAACTACCGGCTGGCTCCTGAACACCGTTACCCGGCTCAGTACGAGGACGGGTTTGATGTGCTGAAGTTTCTTGTCGGCGAGAAGAGCGTATTGCCGGAGAACGCCGATCTATCTCGTTGTTTCTTAGCCGGAGATAGTGCCGGAGCAAATCTGGCCCATCACGTGGCTAAACGGGCATGTGAGTCCAAATTTAAGGACATCAAGGTACAGTCCTTTGAAAAGAACTTTAGGGAAAATAAAATGTTTACTGTTTGAATTTTTTTACAATTTTTCCTATATTTTGTATCGATGTGAAGATAATAGGACTGATGGCTATACAACCATTCTTTGGAGGCGAGGAGCGTACGGAGGCTGAGATTGAATTAGCAGGGGTCGATCTACTGGTATCAGTGAATCGAACGGATTGGATGTGGAATGCATTTATGCCGGAAGGGAAAGGAATGGACCGAGACCATGAGGTTATCAACGTGAGTGGGAAAAATGCAGCCAACATTTCTGTATTGGATTTTCCGGCCACATTGGTGGTGGTGGCTGGCTTCGATTCTCTCAAAGACTGGCAACGAAGGTACTACGAGTGGCTAAAGAACAACGGGAAAGAAGCCTATCTGGTGGAGTACCCAAACATGATCCATGCTTTTTATGTTTTTCCTGAACTTCCTGAATCTGGTCATCTAATCTCTCAACTCAAAGACTTCATTCACAACCAGTGTCAAAAATTTAATTAATGTAACTTAATTTCTTTTTTGCTAAATTAAGCTAGCTTTGCACTGGCAATTGAGAAGAATATGATGTACTTCTCCTCCCATATATCCATACAGTTAGTGAATTTACATGGTGTATTTAGATTTGTTAAGGTAGAATAATGCTTCTGTTTTGAAACCTACTCTTGCTGATTTCGAAACCTAGTACATTGTTTCTTGCATTTCCCCTTTTTAGGTCCCATTTTGACTCTGTTTATGAGTTCTTCTAACATTGCTCGGCTTCATGAAGAGCTTTGCTTACGTAGTAAACATGATGTTGTACCTTCCTAGCCAAAACATCACTAGCAGCATGTTCAGACATTGTAAGATATAAAATCAGCATTTCTCATACTTTTGGTTTTGATAGCATCGGTGGCTGCGCCTATTGTTGTTTTAATTCGTCAAAGGCGAGCTGGCATTCAGGAGTCCATTCAAACTTCTTTCTTCCCCATAAGATATCGAAGAAAGGTTTGCACTTATCAGTCGACTTTGAAAACGATTGAGGGCAGCTACTCGTCCAGTCAAATTTTGAACCTCCTTTGGCTTCGTTGGGGAATTCCTTTTAATGAGAGCTCGTATCTTTTCTGAATTTGCTTTGATCCCCCGACGATTCACTAAATAACCCAAGAATTTTCCTAAGCTCACACTAAAAGCACATTTGTGCGGGTTTAGCTTCATCCCATATTTTCTCAGGATTTCGAACATTTCAGCAAGATGTTGTCGATGGCTCCTAGCATCCGCACTCTTTACTAACATATCATCAACATATACCTCCATAGTTTTACTAATGTGCTTGACAAACATAGAATTGACCAGATATTGGTAGGTGGCTCCAACATTTTTGAGACCAAAAGGCATCATTTTGTAACAGTAAAAACCTCGATCAGTCGTGAAAGCGGTGTGTTCCTGGTCTGGTTCATACATAGGAATTTGATTATACCTTGAGTATGCATCCAAGAAAGTAAGTAGCTCGTGTCCTGCTATTGCATCTACCATTTGATCTATCAATGGTAGTGGGCAGTTGTCCTTAGGATATGTTTTATTCAGATCGGTGAAATCTATGCACATTATCTAATATCCATTGTTTTTCTTCACTAAAACTAGGTTAGCAACCCATCTTGAATATTTTGCTTCACGGATAAATCCATTACGAAGCAACTTCTACACCTCTTTGTTTAAGGCCTCGTATCTTTCTGGATTCAGAGGTCGACGTTGTTGTTATCTAGGCCGCACCATTGGATCAATACCTAACTTGTGGCAAATGATTTCTGGGTCTATTCCTTTCATGTCCGAATGATTCCAAGCGAAAACATTGAGGTTCTGTTGGAGGAACTTAATGATCTGACCTCGAAGGGGTGGTTGCAGTTCATGGTCTGTTCTGAGTTCTTTTGGAGGATTAGGCAACCTCCACTTTATCCAGCTCTTCCATGGGCTCTCTCCCTTTTACTCTTACACGTGGGTCTAATGAGTTGAGATCGAATTCGATCACATATACCATATGAACTTCTAGGGGGAAATGTGTATCCTTCTTTGTTAGGCAACTCTTCATCGACACTTCTCACCAATGTCTATGTTTCCCTTAACTTGCCCTACACCATAAGGCGTGAGAAATTTGAGAGAATAGTGGTACATTGACACAATTGCTCTGAGATCAAATAACAGAGGCTACCCCATGATGGAGTCATAAGGTGAGTTGGAATTAAACACTACTACAAACTCTGCATTCAATTTAGTTCGACGTGGAGCTTCACCGACCTTGACAGAGAGCTTGATCACTCTTTTAGCTTTGGTGAAGGCCCCATTGAGTCCTGAAACCACGTTCGGATATGGTTGTAGAAAATTCAATGGAATGTGTTAACATAAAGTATGTTGAGAGCTTCCCATATCAACTAGAACTTTAGGAATGATAACTCCTGCTATGGTTATGGAGATTACCATGATTCCCAGATAGAGATGAGGATCTGCTTCCTCTTCTTCAAATGAAAGTTGATCATCCATCGTATTTTTGCGGTGTTTCTCAGTAATGCCGATCTCATAGAGGTCGGCAACAATAGTTCTTTTAAACCTTGACTTCTCTGCTCAATTATTTTGTTGCCTTCTTAACATTTGGATCTGAGGACTAGGTAGATCAATGTTGCAAGCCCCTATTTTACGGGGTACCTTTCTTCTTGACACAGAAATGGACACTATGTTGTAGTAGTTTGTTCCGCTAGACTATCTTACGCATTCTCTCGATTGTTTCGAGATGAAAGAAAATTTGATTACAAATTTTAGAAAGCTTGCAACATAAAATTGAGATGCATTGAAAGTAAATTGATCATTGATTGCTTGAAAGCTAGAAATTACAATTGATAAAAGCATGAAATTACAATAGCTGGTGCATGGGGCAAATACCAATAAGTTTTAAAGATTTTTAAATGACTAATATTCCCTATAATAGCTTGCAGAACAAAAATCTAAGTGATAGGAGTGGACGTTTAAATGACGAGAAATCATACTAAACGTTTACCAATATCAGAGTTATTTTACAATTGAAATAAACTATTACAATGGAAAGAAAATTACAATTCAAACTTGAACTAATATTTATAATGTGCGGTCGAAGTTGGGCAAACTGCGGCTATGATTGGGTTAAGGGGTTTAAGTAAAGCTGGGGTCCTTGACATTCCTCCCCATTTGTTTTGACTACGTCCTCGGAGCCGTCGATGATTGATATGCTTCAATTAATGGATTGAAGGCTCCAAGATCTTTTTCTCTTTCCCAAGTATTCTCCTCGCTGCTGTATTCGCTCCATTTGACCAAGTCCTCTTGATGATATTTCCTAGAAGCTCGAGTAGTTTGATGGTTAAGAATCTCTTTAGCAACCTTCTTTCATGTTCTTTTCAGTTCAAACACATGTCGGTTTTGCTCATTTCTGGATGCGTCTTTTTTGTCAGCAAAGTATGGCTTGAGTACACTAACATGAAGGACCTTGTGGATTTTACACCACGAAGGGAGTGCAACTCTATATGTGACTCTTCCAATTCTCTTCATGATGATAATGGGACAATATATTTTGACACCAATCTTGAGTCTTTCCTTCTGTTGGTTTATAACAGTTTATGTCGTGGAGTTTTACCATTACCAGATCTCCAACATTAAATTCAAGGAAATTGCGTTTTAGATCTGCAGACTTTTTGTACTGTTTCTTAGCTTTCTCAAGATAACTTCTAGCAATTTCAATGTTTCGTTTCCACTCTTGATAGAAGCTTTTTACTTAAGGGGACTTGATACTTTGATCGATACCCATAATATGAAGGAGTAACGATTGTTGGCCAGTAACAATTTCAAAAAGTCTCTTATTGGTGGAAGAGTTCTTTTGGGTATTGAAACATATCTGAGTCGCATCTAAAAGTTTCACCTCATTCTTCTGCGAAGGAAAGATAAAGTGCCGAATATATTATTCCAGCATAAAATTGAAGCATTTCGTCTGTCCATTAGATTGTGGGTAAAAAATAGAACTCTTACTCAAAGTTGAACCAAGAAGTTTGAACAACTCGGTCCAGAATATGCCAGTGAATTGAGGATCCCGATCATTGATGATGTCCTTAGGCAGTCCCCAGCTATCCCTTCAGCTGATACATACTTGGGCGCTGCAATAAAAGTTGCGTACTTTGATAAACGGTCTACCACGATGATGATAGCGCCAAAATCTCCGACGTTTGGCAATCCAATAATGTAGTCCATCGATACACTCTCGAATGGTCTCATTGGGACGAAAAGGAGCTCCAGTAAGCTTGCCTTTTTTTATGATCTACCTTATCTTGCTGACAAACAAGGTAAGTTTTCACATAAGTTGCAATGTCATCCTGCATGTGAGGTCAGTAGTATGCACGTTGTAATAGTGCAAAAGTGGATTTCTCTCCGGGATGCCCTGCCCAAATCGTGTCATGGCATTTTGTGATTAGTGATCTTCCCAAGTCTCCGCTCTCAGGGACACATAGGTGGTCTCCCTTAGTCTTCACTAGACCCCCATCGATCCAGAACTAAAGAGTTTTGCCCTGCTTGATGAGTTTGACCAAATATTAAGTAGTCGGGTCCTTATCCAAAGGCGCCCAAATTTCNTTAGTCTTCACTAGACCCCCATCGAGCCAGAACTGTCGAGTTTTGCCCTACTTGATGAGGTTGACCAAATATTGAGTAGTCGAGTCCTTCTTCAAAAGCGCCCGAATTTAGTCCCTTATATTTACGGTAACTATGCTCCCTGAAAAAGCAGACATAGAGCAAATTGTGGCCAAGTTGGCCCGACGACTAAGAGCATCGACAACATGATTACTAGATCTGGAACGGTACTCTAGCATAAAGTTGAATTCTGAAAGAAGTTCATGCTAACGAGCCTATTTGCTCGATAGTTTTGGTTGGGAAATGAAGTCACTAACCTCAGTATTTTCTATCTTCACAATAAATGGAGATCCAAGCAAATAGTGACGCCATCCCTTAAGGTAATGGACTATTGCCAATAACTCATTTTTGTGCGCTGAGTAACGACGTTCTGTTTGATTTAGCTTTTGGCTCTCATAGGTACCGGATATCCTTCTTGCATAAGGACTCTACCAAGTGCATAGTCTAAAGCATCGGTATGCACTTTAAATGGTTTAGTCGTATCCAGCAAGGCTAGCACTGAGTTTGTCCACATATATTTCTTCAACTTTTCGAAAGCATTTTGGTATTGGGATGACCAGTCCCAATCCTTATCCTTCTTTGTCAATTTAGTAAGTGGCAATGCAATTTCTGAATACTCTTTTACAAATCTTCGATAGTAATTGCATAACTCGAGAATGAACGCACATCGTGGACATTATTTGGTGGTTGCCAATCTTTGATGGCAGTATCCTTCTTCGAATCCATGCGTATCTTGCCTTGATCGATGATGTGACCC
>CAIGRB010128277.1:5459-17671 GCA_903798255.1 Fraxinus quadrangulata | reverse complement strand
CACATACTAAATACTCCATATCAACCTAAGCAAGTAATGAAAACTATGCTACAACTCATCAATTATATTCATACATGATCACAACATGCAATTTTACAAATATTATATACACGCTGTATAAATTTTCATCTTTTTTTTTTCATTTTTCAATTTTCCCATTATTGTTTTTTGTTTTTCTTTTAAAATATGATTGCACCATGCTTAAAAAATGTCAAACACATAAATAACATAAAATGAAAAAATATACATGAATTTTCTACCTAAAAAACAAACAAACAGATGTGATGCATGCATAAATCAATGTTATATAATGAGAAAGCATGAGCATATATCAAAAATACCTAATCACTTGGGTATGTAAATGCTCTTACCTTTTAGAGCATCGTGATCTATATCATAGTTTTTAAGATCACACTTTTCATCCAAGCGTGCCTAGCACTAGAACAATTCCTAGACAATAGTGTCACCAACTCGGTCAAACGACTCACTTGATTAGTTAGGAATCCAATCTGACCAAAAAACTCCTGATTTCTATTCCTATTAAAGCTCTTAACTCTTTGTTTATTCAGAAATTGATGACATTTAGGTCGTATGTGTCCTAACTCACCACATGAAAGCAGGTCGGGACAAACCTAGGACCAATGTTATGTGGACGATGACGTCTATTCCTAGGTCGATGAGTCCCACATTGTCTAGTAGACTTCTGTCTTACATATCCCTTATTCTTAAGGTCGAGATTAGGCACATGTTTGGGCTGGTCAGTGGTAGGGACAAATGTGGTCTTAAAAGTACTAGCATTATTTTCCTTAAAATCTAGACATCCCTTATTTTCAGCCGGCTTGTACATTCCTAAATTGTTATCCAACTTTTTAGAACCAGTAGAGAAGGCAAGCAGTTCAGACTTAGAATATTCTAGATCACTCAGAAGGTTCTTAACCTTGATATATAAGGTCTCTTTCTCAATGGTCAACTCGTTGACTCTCCTAGAGGACTTCTTAAGCTCACTGATGACGTTCTTGACCTGAGTCTCTAAAGTTTCTTTCGTAGATTTCACTTTACTCAGGATCGAGGTAGATTCTTTAATGTGCGTTACTAACTTCCCATTTTTCAATTCAAATTCCTTCGTACTCAAGGCTTTGTTTTTAGTAAAAATCTTAAGACCCTCCTCATACATCTTATCATAAGCCTCTTGAATATCTTCTTCACTCATAAACTTTTCATCTGAATTCTCATTACTATCTAAGTCCTCTTCTCTTTCACTCTCCTGATCAGATCCATTCTTAATTTTTGTAGTAAAGGTATTGTCTCTTTTTATATCACAAGTGTACGATATCATAACAAGTAATATAATAGACCTTCGAGTCCGGATTATCGTTCCCATAATGACTATAAAAGTAAGCAAAGAATTTTGATGGACGATATTATGTTTTCTTAATTACTTCTAACTAATTGAAAATATCAAAATCTTGCAAACAATGATTGATTAAAGATTCAAATACATAAATATTAGGGAAAAATAAGTTCATCTATTGATCACCTTAATTCTTAATTTAAGATTTTAACCTAATGTAGTGTTCAGTCGAATTCGTCTATTGTATTCAATTTATCCCTCTCGAGTTCTCATTGAATTTATTTAACTAATTCAATTCCATATCTCTATGCGAATTACCCTTAGTTAAAAGAAATACTAGTTCTAAGAATTCATATTATGACCCCAATAATTAGTATGTGTATCTCAACACGTTATACTACTTTACCGGATTTATTATATGGTCTAAGTCTCAAACTCACCTCTCGATTCGTAAGAGACTCACATAATCATCAAATTATTGATAAGGTAATTTAGTACATTAAATTTATAGTAAAACTAACACATACAAGAATAAATCACATAAATTTTGAATAGAAAACTTAAGGATCACAAGTTGACTGTATTGTTTTCCCTAATCTGAAGTTTAGTTACTCATAATATAAAAATAAAAACTAAAAGTAATGGAATGCATCACCGGATTTTAATAAAGATGTAGAAACGAATTAAATATTGCAGCAAGATCTTCTTCCGCTTCCAATTAACGCTTTAAACTTGAATTCCGTGATGATTCTCTTTTCTGAATTGGGGTCTTCGATCTCTCGTTGTATCTCCTTTTCTCAATCTTTTTTCCATCTTTATTAGTACCTCATTAGGTCTATTTATACTTCCTTACACGTTCTTAGCCAATTTGAAGTTTTTTTCTGGAATTTTCGCGGCCCAAATCAGTAAAACCCTAAGTTGTGCAGTGTAGCGCCTAGGCGCTAAGATCCAGCGCCAATGAGCTGCCTGGGTGTTATTGTAAAAGGCGCTGCGTCGCTGAAAATCTTCTGCTGTATGTCTCAGTATTTTTATCATAACTTTTTCTACGAAATCCGATTAAGGCTATTCAAAATGAGTTGGAAAAATAACTCAAAGGGCTACAACTTTACTAGAAATAGCTCTTTTCCAATTCCAATGTTTACAAGACCAAAAATGGGTCTCAATCTCTAACTAAAAATCTAAACATCCTTGTACAGTTAAAAATTTATTGGTGAAAATATTTTGGTTATATTTTCACTTTTTTTGACTTTTAATTGTATCCAATTGACCCATAACATTCTCGAAACTTCATCGTGAGCTCCGGCACAACTTTTGAGTATTTGCACTTTCCCTAAACTTTGGATCTTGTTATTTTTCACTTATTTTCTTCAATTTTTCATCAAACATAAAGTTTTAGCTGTAAAGATATAATATAACATAAATTAGGTAGAATTTTATTGAAAAGATAATAAAATATCATGATTTAGGGTTTCCAATAAGTGTAAAAACTATACTTATCACACTTTAAAACTTAAATCTTTATTTGTCCTCAAACAAAACTAAAACTAACAAACACACAAACACAACATGCTACTTACCTAATTGGTGGCCAATCAATCAAGTAAAACAACAAGATTTAGCTAGCTAACTTGACTTTTTATCTCTGGATTGAAATCATAGTAACAACTCTATGCACAACTTCAAAATCACAATACAAAAATTAAAATCCACTTTTTCAATGTAAAATCGATGTGTATGTGTGTGTGTGTGTGTGAGAGAGAGAGAGAGAGATAAATTAAGCATAGTATTATGAATTCATAAGTTATTTCAATTCCTGACCCTCAATGGTCAAATATGTTCTTTCATCACTCGTAAGATTCACACACCCTCAAACTTATTCTTTTCACTCTTTTCCAGTGTGTGTACTAAGGTTGGATTTATTTATTTTTTATTTTTACTATCCTCACCTCTCTAGTTTGGCAAAATTTCACCAATTGCAGTTCAACATTTCAAGAAATAAGGATTCTCCATTAAGTTTGATTACTTCGATTTCTAGGACTTAACTAGGTTAACAATCTCTTATCAAAAATTGATTTTTCTTAAACAAGTGTTGAGACTTAACCAAGGCATTCGGTGCATCTTCTGTTTTATGCACCTACTTTTTCTAATTTTTTTAACAATTTTTTTCTTTATTTGAAGCATTATCTCCCTTAAACTTTCTAAATGACCCATGTAACAAGTTTTCAGCCGATAACTCCCAAATCAGATGACCATAGGGTGTCAGGTTTTAAGACCCTTATTGGTTTAATTGCTCGAGTCATAAATACTATGAATAGAAATTTTCTAATAAAATTTTTTTTTATGCATTGATTAATGTAATGTTCCTCATTTTACACCAATTCAAGTAAAACGGCTTCTAACTTGAGAGTTTCACCAAATTGCATCATATTGACTTTGACAATCTACACAAGATTTTAATTTCACACATGGAATCCCTATTTATCTCAACAACTTCCTACAACATTGAAAACCCTCCAAACAATTCTAAATTTGGGCTGAAGATGTAAAATTTAGTGGTTTTGGGTTTAACATCTATAGTCCAGTATTCAGTCTATCTAATTATGAAATCAACTCATTCTTACACAATACTTAACTTAATCCATGTACTCAATATATATCAAATTTTACATGGAAAAGAAAAAATTAATCTAAACATGCAACTTATTCACCATTCAAGATCAGTTCATGATTCAATATATTCGCCATTACCAGCCAGACCAACTAACTCACACAAGCACACAAAACGAATTTTTTTTAATCAAGCAGTAAAAGCACACAAACATATAAAAAATGAAAACTCGTGTTTTCCATCCCCAAACTTAAACTAGACATTGTCTTGAATGTCATAAATCCTAAATCCACATATAAAGGGGTGGGAAAGAAAGTGAAAAAAAAACTCCCCCGATATGGTTTGTAATTCAATGATTAGCTTTCATATTACTCATGTTGGCTCCTTTGTCAATATTGGTTTAAATGTTCCGCGATATCATGTTCATGATAAATCAAATAAAGCATTAAGATCAAGTAATTGGAACAAGTCTTATTTAGTTCTAATATCTAATAAACCAACTAATATATCGAAAATGTAAGGGGAAACGGGGAATGGATGATAAGTCCCAAGAAAAAAAACTTACAATAAACTAAACTATCCTAAAACTCAAAAACAAAATAAATAAAAAGGAAGAAAGTTTGGGTTGCCTCCAAATAAGCGTTTCTTTAAAGTCATTAGCTTGACTTTTTGCACAAGTTTGTCATGGCACTTTAAATATTGCTTTGGAGGTCTCGTTTAACTTGCTTAATTTGACTTTGTTCCATATTGCAATTTTCTTCCAAATTTTAGCATTGATCTTCTCCATGTAATATGACTTTTCCTCATCACCTGCTTTGAGTTCAACAATATACACCTCAATCTCTTTATAAGGTTTAATCATAAAATTCACTTTTGAGCAAACGATGAAGTCGAGGATTTCCTCTTCTTTGAATGTTACAATTTTTTTTTCGCCCGTTGTGATTAATTTCTCGATCTTTTCAGGCTCATATTCTGTAATTGAAGTTTTCTCAAGTTCAATGTCCATGTTTACCAGCTTTTGGCAAATAAACAATGACATCTTCATGGAAAGTCCCATCCTCTTGTTGTATTTGCTGGAAGTCTGGTGAATTTGATTCTCTTAATTGATGTTCATTAATAATTCGTGGAAGAAATAATTCCACAGGCAAATCACTCATATCAAATTTGTGTGAGAGAAATAATACAACGGGCAAGTTTCCCATAACAGTTTCGTCAATTTCACATTCAACCTTTAAATTTTATAGTCCCTGTCCTATAATGAAAACTCTCATAAGCACATATCTCTCAGTAATTCCTTGAACTGCCAATTGTTGTTGTCTTATGATGAAGTCACATACGAGCATATTGTCGAAATCAATCTCGGCCATCTTTTATCATGTTATTTTCGTTCTTTTATATATCATGAGAAAGAGAAAGAAAAAAAAAACAAAAACAAACTAAAATAAAAATAAAAATAAAGAAATAAAAAGAAAATAAATAAATCAAATAACATTTAAAAAATATATAATAAATTAAGACTAAAAGCAACTAGTCCCCGGCAACGGCGCTAAAAATTTGTTGCGTTTTTTTTTATATCACAAGTGTACGATATCGTAACAAGTAATATAGTGGACCTTCGAGTCCTGATTATCGTTCCCACGAGAACTATATTTTAGATCTTAATTAAATTTTTCTAACTCCTATTCGATAAAGGTAAGCAAAAAATTTTGATGGGTAAGATTATGTTTTCCTAATTACTTCTAACTAATTGAAAATATCAAAATCTTGTAAACAACGATTGATTAAAGATTCAAATATGTCATGAATATTACGGCAAAACAAGTTCATCTATTGATCACCTAAATTCTTAATTCAAGATTTTAACCTAATGTAGTGTTCGGTCGAATTCGTCTATTGTATTCAATTTACCCATCTCGAGTCTCATTGGACCTATTTAACTAATTCAATTTTATATCTCAATACGAATTACCCTTAGTTAAACAAAACACTAGTTCTAAGAATTCATATTATTTTATCGGATTTTATTATATGGTTTAACTCTCAAACTCACCTCTCGATTAGTAAGAGACTCGCGAAATCATCAAATTATTGATCAGGTAATTTAATGCATTAAATTCATAGTAAAACTAACACATATAAGAATAAATCACATAAATCTTGAATAGAAAAATAAAGAATCACAAGTCGACTGCATTGTTTTCCCTAATCTGAATTTTAGTTACTCATAATATAAAAATAAAAACTGAAAGTAATGGAATGCTTCACCGGATTTTAATAAAGATGTCGAAACGAATTAAATATTGCACAAAGGTCCTTTTTCACTTCCAATCAACGCTTTAAACTTGAATTCCGTGATGATTCTCTTCTTTGAATTGGGTTCTTCGATCCATCGTTGTATCCCCATTTCTCTATCTTTTTCCCTCTTATTAGTGCCTCCTTAGGTCTATTTATAATTCCATATACGTTCTTGGCCAATTTGGAGTCTTTTTTCTGGGCTTCTCGCTGCCAAAATTAGCAAAACCCTAAATTGTGCGGCGTAGCGCCTAGGCGCTGCAATGGTTCATCCAGGTAGCGCCTGGGCGCTATGGTGGCAGCACCTCGCTGAAAATCTTCTGCTGTCTATTTTAGTATTTTCATCATCACGTTTTCTCCTGATATTCGATTGAAGCGATTCAAAATGTGCTGCAAAGATAACTCAAAGGGCTAAAATTTTACTAGACATATCTCATTTCCAATTCGAATGTTTATTCGGCCAAAAATGGGTCTCAATCTCTAACTAAAAATCTGGACATCCTTGTGCATTTGAAAATTGATTTGTGAAAATATTTTGGTTATATTTTCACTTATTTTAACTTTTAATTGTATCCAATTGACCCATAGGATTCTCGAATCTTCATCGTGAGCTCCGACATAACTTTTAAGTATTATCACTTTAACCCCTAAACTTTGGATCTTACCGTTTTTTGCTATTTTTCACTTATTTTCTCCAATTCTTCATCAAACATAAAGTTTTACATGCAAATATATAATATAATATAAATTAGGTAGAATTGTATTGAAAAAATAATAAAATATCATGATTTAGGGTCTCGAATAAATGTAGAAACTACACTTCTCAAAAGACAATATATTTTCTATTTTCCTCACGAGTGGATTTCTTACTCTGATTGTCCGAGTTAGACTCATCATCAGTGAGAATAGCATGCATAGCATTATCCTAATTTCTCCTAATGCTAGGACACTTACTCCTAACATGATCATAACCTAGACACTTATGGCACCTCACAGATTTAGATTTGCTCCTAGATTCACTCGGTCCAACTTTGTATCTCTCTTGAGGGTTATTTTTCTTCCTAAACATTTTTTGGAATTTTTTAGCCAAGAAAACTAACTCCTCATCAACCGGTGAATTATATTCATATCCTTATTCGAATGTCTGCTACTGCTAGAGTACTCACTCTTAACATGGTCTACACCTCGACTATTATGATACATCACAGATTTAGATTTTCTCCTAGATTCACTCGGGGCACCTTTGGGTTTCTCTTAAGGTTATTTTTCTTCTTAAACATGTTTCGAAATTTTTTAGCTAGTTAATTTAACTCTTCATCATCCGGTGAATCAGAATCAGAAGATTCGATCCGAATGTTTCTCACAGATTTCAAGGCAAGAGATTTATCTTTAACTGGTTTATTAAAATTCAGCTCATATAGACTGGAAAGATCCAACCAACTATTCTATCTTAATTGAATCTAAGTCCTTGCTCTTCTCTATAGCTGTAATTTTATGCCTAAAATGGTCGAGTAAGGATCTAAGAATTTTACATACTATCTTAAGATCGGGGATTTTCTCTCCTAGGTTGAAGGTAGAGTTCACTACGTCGTTTAGGCTCGCGTAGAAGGCATCAAACGTCTCATCTTTTCCCATGCATTTGCAATTTTGAGTTCTTAATAGCTCGAGTTCCCTCATGTGTAGTCTGTAGAATATTCCAAACTTCTTTGACAACCTCACATATAAATACTCTCCTAAATTCTTTCGGGGATACCGCCATAAATAAGGCATGTAAGACTTTGTTATTCTAGTTACATTCATCTAAGTTCGTCCTAGTCCAATTGGCAATGGGAGTGGGGATCACTACGTTGTCTATAGTTGTACTAGGGACACTCCAACCATTCACCACACTCAACCAAATTCGTTCATCCATAGATTTTATGAAAACTCCCATTCTAACATTCTAATAAGCATAATTACTGCCATCAAAGTATGGTGGGATGGACAATGAATTACTCATCTAGATAATTAAAGGTCATGAATCAAAATTAGGCTCTGATACCAATTGAAAGTTCACGTTTTACTAACTAAGTTTGACCTTACGTGCGGAATTAATCTATTAAAAGCAACAAGTCATTTTTTAATAATTTCTAGATGATTAAGCATACAATTTAATTATCCTATGATTGAATACCACAGTTTGTAATATGAAAAGTAATAAATTATGAACACCGATATGATGACGGAGAAATCCAACTAGGTAAAAACTACGGGACCAAGCCAGTTACCTCCACTATAAACAATGTGAGTTACAGTTTGTTTCCAGCCTAGCTCTCGCTGTTGTAATTCTTGTAATCCCCAAGATTTTCTGTTTCTCTAGACTCATGATCTACTACCGTAGATACTGTCTAGCCAACCTGCTAGATCTCTCGATCTACCTCATGTAGCTTCCAAGATTTGTGTAAATTCCAGACTCACAATCTTCTACAATTGTCTCTTCCAAGTGGATACCCAGAAATCACCTATTCATGTTCTTTTTCCCGCGCTTGTAGTCCAATCTCTCTCAACCTCTAGAAACTTTTGAAATCCAACTGAGAAAGTACATTCCTCAAAGAGTTAAGGAAGTCAGGTGTTTTGAATTCTTCAATTTGATATTTTCCCAAAACTTGGTTGCCGGATCTCAAGAATGATGTGGATAAATCAATCAATGAATTATATTCTTAGATCACTCTAATGATATGAAAGTGCTTTCCAATTGAAGCACAATGAAGCAACCACTGCAACCACCAATTTTCGTGCAATGACTTGGATATTTATATAAGAGGGTGATTGGGTTGACTGGGTTGGAAAAATATGTTTAAAAATGTAAATTAGGATTTTTCGGATCGACCTATCGCTCGAGCGATAAGCTATCGACAAGCGAGCGACACACTGTCGCTCGAGCGAGAGTTCAGTGATAGGCTAGCGATAGACATTCTGTTTTTGTCGCTCGAGCAGTATCCAGGCGATAGGCTAGCAAAAATGCGACGTCGTGTTTCTCCTCTTTTCATGCTCGAACCCAAGATCTCATAACCCAACTTTATACAAATTGCACCCTAGGTCCTTGACTTTTACAATACGTTATAAATTAGTTATTTTGTCCACAGAATCGCCAATACTAAAAACCTAACACACCTTAAATGTGCTCTTACCACTGCTAACTGTCAAGACCAACAGTTCAAATATCAATCTAGACATTTCGTAAATGTTAGGATAAATAATGTAACTTTTCATCTAACCAGTATGCAACTGTTCGGTAGAATTTATTCTTAGGTGCCTCATGTGCATGTAAAATCCGATTTATTAAACTTGTGCAGACTGCTTACCATTTCATTTGCTTAATTTCAGGCATGAGTGATACTTTAAGATTCATTGTGTCGCGTGGGGAACCATTTGTGGATGTAGATGATGAATGGAAGTGGAGAGGGAACTCAACCTCTTCAATCATAGTTCAAAATAAAATCATTTTAGCAGGACTTGTCCTATAGTTGATGGAGAAACTTTGAATGCTTATCATGTAATGTTCAAGTTCGTTTTAATGGTATATGTGATTTTTTTTGTAAATTACAATGATGACATTCATTGTATGTGTAATACTTGTTTGTTCGTGATTGAACCTTAGATTTGTTGTAATATTCTTACATGAGTTGTTGGTCATTTATAGGTGTAATCAATTAATGAGTATAAATCACCAACCTCATTCAATTTTATTCATTAGATTTAATTCAAAAAAAATTAATAGTTACTCAATTTAGGTAAAAATCAATCATCAATTTCATTGTTAGTGGATGCGGGACACAACAAATGTAATTCACTCAGGGCAATAAAATTAATTACAAAAATTTAACCCAATTCACTTTATACACTTGGTTGAATAGAGATAAACTCGATCATTACAATACACAAATAATAACAGTTACACAATCAAGCTACACGCTCGACTGAAAGAAGTTTGATATTGTATCCTAATTGTTGACAAACAATAATCAACTGTCAAGAATTTCATAACATAATTGTCGAGATGACAATTTATCTCTGACATATGGGTTTCATAAGAGTTACATATGAACTCTCCATATGCTAACATGAATAAGATATTTGAATCCTCGAATTGGACCACATTACATCATAAAAATGAGACTAACTTAATAAAAACTCAAAATCATATCCAACAAACAATACAACAAGAATTATCTTTATGATAACCTCCAAAACTATAACATATTTGGAAAGAAATCCTTTATAAAATTTCAAAAACAAGCAAAATTGTCAAAATCATACAACCAACACTAAATAAGGGTGCACTAAATTTTCTTACATTCTTACTTCCAATTGCAGCCTGGATGTAATTTACTAAACAAGAGCACACTAAATATTTCACCTATTTTGCTTTTTCATTAGCAAAGCAAAAAGGTTATTAATGTAACACTTCGAAAATTTTGACGTGCTTTAAAAAAATGATTGACTAAATTTTATTATATTATCTTTGATCATTTAGACAATAGAAACCCATTTACACTTTAGCCATGCTAATCACGATAAATTTCATAACATTATTTGATCACTTGGTCCATCTATTTTATTTTGTTTGGGCTAAATATTGAAGTATTGTAGGAGAAGAAAAAATATGATAATAGTGGGCTTATTTTATAACGCGCATTAAATAACATATGTTGGGCTCAAGAAAATGTAAGTTCTCATAAGTTAAGCTCAAGTTATTTCCTTCAAAGTTACGTATTTCACAAAAATGGAAATTACACAAAACCAGAATTTTAAAGTTCAAATTTCAAACTTCAGATATAAACTATTTTTATACAAAAATCGGATATTAATTCAAATCTTTAATACTATCCAAACCTTAAAAATCCCAAAAATCCTAAATCATTACCCACATCTCTCTCTCTCTCTCTCTCTAAGCTACACATGATCGGCACAACAGTGCCTAGCAGCGGCAGTAGCACTGCTGCACACGATCGTCGTGCGGCGTCGCGACATTCGCGCAGCTTGAAGTGGAACATGTGCTGCCACTGCTCTCCCTTTCCTCTCCCTCTCCATTTTCTTTCTGTCGTGACGTATGGGGTTTTGCAAATGGTGGTGGTGGTGGTGTGCTGTGGGTGGTGCGGTGGTGGTATGTGATGTGGTGGACTTGTGCGGTGTGCAGTGATGGTGGTGTGTTGTGGGTGGTGTAGTGTGCGGTGGTGGTAGTGGTGGATCTGTGCGGTGTGGTGCGGTGTGCAGTGTGGTGTTGGATATATGTTGCGACGACGGCGACGATGATGGTAGGGTTGTGAATTTTTTTGGGTTGTAGGATGGGTGTGGTGGTAGAGGTTTTGTGGTTTTAGTGGTGGTGGTGCTTTGGTGATGTCGGTATTTTTTAGATGATGGTTTGCTACCGAGAGGTGGTGGTGGTGGTTCTGACGATGGGGTTTCAGTTGCCACGCTGTTGGTGGCAGTGGTGAGGTGATAGTCACAAATGCTGGTGGTAGTCACATATTATTTGGTTGTTTGTGACCACTAAATTGATTAATATGTGACCGATAAAGGATATTCGATTAATAAAAAAGATAAATTGTGATAAAAAAATAACGCGAGCTAAAAATTGTTAATTTGTAATCGATAATTTGATAATTTGTGATTGTCTAATAAGTTGTGACTTATAATATTTGTGATTTGTGACCTATAAATAAATTGTAACATTTCAATTTTTGATTTGTGACCGATGATCAAACTGTGATCTATAAAATTTTTGAATTGTGAAAATTGGTACCAATGAATAATATGTGACTGATTAATTTTATAAATTTGTGACCGATTAAAAATTTGTAACCTAAAAAATTTTTGATTTGTGATTGTGAAATAATTTGTGACCAAATTTTATAGAATTGTGACATTAATATATTTAATTAATAAAATATATGTTTAATTAATTATTTTATAAATAAA
>CAIGRB010128275.1:23031-36488 GCA_903798255.1 Fraxinus quadrangulata | reverse complement strand
TTTTAGTTAATATATTTTAATTTACAATTTAGTTTTAAATAAAATAGATTAGTTGGAAATAATTATTTTATAAAGAATAAAATTAAAAGAGAATAAGGGAAACGGCCAAAATCAACCGATTTGATGAGTTGAAAGAACCGCTCAAAATTACACTACATCGATTTTGGGTGCACAAAAAAACTAACAAGTACAGATTTTTCAACCCTTTATAAACGGTGCAACCTAAATCTGATCAAACTGGTGAAAAAAAATTATCCCAAGCAAGCCCTAAGTCTTTCGGTAAAGCCATTCAAAATCGGTGCCCGAAAAAACTAGTAAATACCGATTTTTCGAATTTATCATAAAGATGCAACCCAAAATTGATCAAATCGGTGAAAAAAAAATACTCCAAAGCAGGCCATAAGTCTTTCATTAGTTTCTTCAACCATTCGCATTCTCATGACCTTTCACATGCTCTTGAACTACTGTTCAAATAGATACTCTTCCTAACATTGCTTCATATTTGCTCTTCCATCTTCAGGTTTTTTTTTTTTTTTTGGTTATACTACATGTACACTCTTTTTTTACATAATATCTTACCTACACTCACAATAGGGTGTGTTCACGCAGGCCCCGCGCGCATGTGGGAGGGTGGCACATTTTTGGTAACCCCCATTCAGTACAAATAGAATTGTCCTTTTTTTTTCTCTCCGCCCACACATGCACATTCATATATCTGTAGTTGCGTGTATGTATATATTTGTAGACAACCCATATGCATACGCATATATGCACATTTATATATCTGTAGTTGCGTGTGTGTATATATCTGTAGACAACCCATATGCATACGCATATATATAATCATGAATCGATGTCATTGTTTTGGTTTCTTTTTTCCTCTTGCCATGAATAGGTTGCAAATTTTTTTTTTATTTTTTTTAAATTTATATCTTTGCATTAAGTTAAATGGAGAACTTAGGTGTAGTAATAATTATTTCGTGAAAAATTATTTGGAGATTAATACTATTGGTTTAATCACTTAGATTGGTTGTCCTATTTGATTGTAAATGTACTCTTTTTTTTAAGGTTTTCACTGTACTTTTATTGCTAATTCTTTTTTTTTTTTTTGCCTTTGCTTATTGATGTTTATGCGGTTGATTTAATGGTGAATTAAAATATTGTTCACTTCAAAAGCATTTGGATGTGTTGGAGTCTTGGCTACCCAGTTCCTTCAAAGCAATTGAAGAACCAGCTGCTGCTATCTGAATCAAACCATGGATCGACTAAGTGAGTTACCCAAATCGGTAATCCACCTTATCTTTTCATTCTTGACTATGGACTATGTTGTCAGGACAACCATTCTTTCCAAACGTTGGAGAGACTCTAGACCTCTGTTCCCTGCCTTTATTTTGAAGCTGAAGAATGTCAGTTAAATAAGTTCAGAAACTTCGTTAATCGGACACTGATCGTTTGGAAAGGTAGAAAGATTCAAAAACTCACATTTCATGTGAAACACCACTTTTCCATTCGTAGATCTTTATTTCAAGATCTTAATTTGTGGAGTTATACTTGGATCTAGACGGTAATGAAGGTTCCAGATGCTGGATGCCACATCGTCTATTCTCTTATTCATCAATTAGAAAATTAAGCCTTTTGGATTGTGGTCTAGAAGTTCATTGGAAGATACAGTGGAATCAACTCAAGAGTTTATCAATTGATAATATGAAATTGAGTCAATTTGTGGTTGATGAAATATTATTAGGTAGCCCGCAATTGGAAATCTTGAGATTAAGCTGCTATAAAAACTTCAGTATTTATTCCTCTAGTTTAAAGAAGCTGTCTATTCTTTATTGTAAAGAATATGTAGGCCATTATGATAGCATTGATGTAGATCCGATGTTGAAAGTTTGGAGTCCGAATCTTGAAGTATTAGAAATCTCAGGAAACGTGTATATTAAGTGCTTGCTAATGAGCATTCCATCTTTGGTTGAGACAACCCTCAATATTGATGAGAATTGGGTGTATATTATGCATACATGGTATATATACTTTCTTTTTTATTACAAATTGCAGGGAGAAATTGTTGGAATGTGATGTCATTACTGACATTTGTTTGCAACCAATTTTGGGCTATAATGAAAAGGAACAAGGCTTGGCCCATTACTGAATATTTACGGCCATTACCCAATAACTCAATATTAATTCAGGCCCAAACCCGAGCCCAAGTTGAAAGCCAAACAAGGCTCGGCCCATTGCTGAATATTTAAGGCCATTACCCAATAACTCAATATTGATTCAGACCCAAACCTGAGCCTAAGTTGAAAGCTAAGTGTGCTGCTTTGGACTATTAGATTAACTATTGGATCTACGGTGATGGTGTGTTGTTATATATACCAGCTGAAGGGTCACTCCTTGCGTGATTTTTCATTCTGTTTGTGAGAGAAGCTTCTGGGTTTCTGTTTTGTTCGTCTCTTCGTTCTCTGTGATTTCTCTCTACTGTTTGTATACCTAAAATTTCTGGTTTTGGATGAAATCTGAGTATCTAGTCTTTGTGATTCTTCGCTCCTAGATTTTGAGAGAAGAGATCAGTGTGTTGATCTCAAGTCCATTGTAGTAGATGCTTTGTGCGTTTTCTTTAGGGTTTGGGTTTTGTAGATGTTTCAATGTTGTACAGACGAGTACAATGAATTTATTTCTGAGCCCTATGAATTGTTCTACTACTTGGTGTGGTTGAATTTTGGTTTTCTTGGTGAATACATTTTACTGCTTCCGTTGTTTCTTGACTCTACAAGTGGTATCAAAACGTTTGTGAGTATGAGAGGGTTCTTCGATCGAGTGTTTGTCACTGGAAAATCAATTTTCATTTGACATTCTTTTGTCGATCTAAATAGTAGAAACCTTAATTTTCCCTTTCTCTTGTTTTAGCTACTAATTCTGTCTATGTTTGTGTTGTTGTGAGGGAACCCGTTCTTGGTGATATTTTTCATCCCTGATTTGTGTTACACTGAGATTTGTGTAATATTAAATTAGTTTATTGAAATATCTGTTTATTCCTTCTCTGTGGAAGCGAGACCTCAAAACCTTTTTTGTGTTGATTAAAATTTTCAAATTACAACTGCAACGTTTGGACTTGAAGTTTTTAATGGAAAATAGGATTTTTCCATTTGGCAGCAAAAAATGAGAGGGGTCATAATTCAACAGAAAGTAGTTAAGACTATAACTGTTGATTTTTCTGCTACTATAACTGATGACCAAAAATATGAATCCGATGAACTTACATATACTTCCATAATTTTTTATTTGTCTGATCAAGTGTTAAGAAAAATAGGAAAACAAGATAATGCTCAGGCTTTGTGAGAAAAGTTAGAAGAGCAATATATGTCTAAGAGTCTACCTAATAAACTCTTCCTTTTAGAGGGATTCTTTAGCTTAAGATTGAAATGTCTAAAGACTTAGATGATAATTTTGATATGTTTAATAAATTAGTTCAAGATATCACTAATGTTGGAGATATAGTTTCTGATGAATATAAGGTTTTATCATTTTGAATGCTATACCTGATGTGTATTAGGATATTAAGTCTGCTATTAAGTATTGCAGAGATACCTTAACTCCTGAGATAGTGATTAATTTTTTAANCTTCCTTTTAGAGGGGTTCTTTAGCTTTAAGATTGATATGTCTAAAGACTTAGATGATAATTTTGATACGTTTAATAAATTAGTTCAAGATATCACTAATGTTGGGGATAAAGTTTCTGTGAATATAAAGCTTTATCCTTTTGAATGCTATACCTGATGTGTATAAGGATGTTAAGTCTGCTATTAAGTATGATAAAGATACCTTAATTTCTGAGATAGTGATTAATTCTTTAAGAAGTAGAGAATTAGAACTTAATGTTGATACGATTGGGAAGGACTTTGACAGCTTGTTTGTGAGGTGTAGATCTATGTCTAGATAAGTTAATTGTCAGAATCATCTGGAGAATAATCATAATAATCTTAAGAAGAAAGGGAGATCTAGATCTAAGTTTAGAAGTGAAAATATGAAGTGTTATGAGTGTGGTAATATATGACATTTCATAAAAGATTGTTATAAGAAGAAGAATGAATAGAGAGAGATGAGAGTGGATGAGGGGCATATAGTTGAACCCCTAGGTGAGACGACTGTTGATGTGTATGTAGTGACATAATTTATTTTTTATCTAAGTACTACCAATTATGTAGATAACAGTGACCAGAATAGTAAATAGATTTTGGATTCAGAGTTTTTAGGAGGTTCTTTAGCTGGATATGATGCATTTGTAATTTCATTTTCGAATGCAACATTTCGAATTTAAAATTCTAACCTATACGAATACGAGTAACAAGCAAATATCAAATATGTCCACTTAAATTTTGTAGATATGTATGTTGAATAATTCTTCGAAAAAGACTTTTCTATATATAGACATTCAAACACCAGTGTCAAAACTTAGGAAATGGATTTAAATAAGCATAAAATAGCAAAAGGGTGTTACATGCATTCAATGTATATTTGTCAAATGAAATACACGTGAAATATTTGTCAAATATTTTGTCTAATTCAATGTATTTTATTGACATCATTATATTTGTTTAAAGAGAGATTATTATGGGAAAGAAGACATGACACGAGCCTCCAACAAGACATTGAAGGAAATTTTACTTGGATTTGCTAATAAAATACACATCTGCAGTTTGGTTATCCATTAGCCACTAATGGCTGGTAAAATTAGCTGAAATTTGCCTAAAGTTAGATATATTATATCTCAAGTTAACGTACTTAATTCTTGGTAATAAAAAAGGGAATCTGTGTCGACAACTGAGTTCTTATCTTTCTTGCTATACTTAATTTTTCATTTGAAACTCAAATTCAATCGTGTATATTACTTCTTTAATTCTATTCAACTTTGTCCGATCAATTGTTTCTTAAATTTTTCACCCCTTGGTGTGAGTGTTTTTTTAGCCGGCATGGTGATTTATATCAGGTATGCTCTTGAGAGTACAAACACAGCTTGCAAATACTCTTTCAGGTCTATGCAAAGGCTAGCTTTTTACCCATGTATATAAAATAAATGAACAATAAAATTAAATTTTGAGAAAAAAATGTATTTTGATATATTGATTTTTTTTTTTTAAAATGTATCGTTAAAAAAGAAGGAAAAGTTTTGAATTTACGCCTAATATTAGTTTATTGGAGAATGTGTTGTTGAAAAGAAAAAAAGAGAAAATGTATTTTTAATAAAATGGAGTCCAAACAAGAGCTTTATTTAATTTATTTACTACCGATTTGACCCTTGACCCTAAATGCAACTCAATGAAACATCGTATTTTTACTACAGTAATTATTTGTCATATGATTAACCATAAATGTTTTTTACCTAAAAAATTACTTTGATTCAAGACTGCCCCTTGTCATGGATTCGGCTCAGGTGGAGTCCAGGCGAAATTGATGCATGAGAATTATATTCCATTAATAAGAAGTGTGAATGCAAATACGATAAAATCGTAATATATTGGTGTAAAATATCGAATAAAGTTTTGACTTACCAAAATCAAGATATGTGCAAAAAAAAAAATGTAAAATGAAGACCTAGTGACGTTTAGAAAAATATAAAATTCAAATGAGAGAAAATGAGCGAAGTATGCGATTGAAAATCTCCTTGATATAGATTTTGTCATATGCACTGGTGCTAACAAGATTATATGGACGTTTGTTTCCTAAGTTACAGCGATTTTTTCAAAATTAATATAGCACAGTACTAATAAAAATGATTTCCAATCCATAGTGAACATACGTTATAATACACACCTGTTGAGATGGCATTGACATGTCAATAGATCAAACTTTTTTTCTTTTGAAAAGTCAAAAAAATACTACTTGACCGTTGACGAGCGTGTAGACAGTTGTAGTTCTACTTGTAAAAAGGAGATTAGGTCTGCGAATACTAAATATCGAACACGAAATTCAAAAAATAATTTGAAATTTATTTTGATATAATTTGGATAAAGAAATAATTGAAATTCAATTATATGAAATTGATTTGAAGTGAAGAAAATGGAATTATGATGGTTCAATTTATAGATTTCAACGTGTCTTTTCCCAATAACCGCATCTTTTGGCAAAAATTAATTTTAATCTTTAGATCACACAATTTAATATTTAATGGTATAGATATATCAAAAGGTCATTGAAGAATTTTTTAATTCATATCTGTAAAAATTATCCTGTAAATTCCAACATGATTATCCATGCTTTTGAATTCGATTTTTGGCAATAGCAGCAACAGGAAGATTCCATAGCTGCAACTTAATTAATAAATTAATTAACCAGCCTTAATTAGTGTACAATGTTATAAGTGTTTTGTATAATTAATTTTATAATTAAAAGAAAATGTATGAATAACCATAGGCTGCAAAACGCAAAAACCTCCTAACAATGAATTTTTAGTTTTGTAAGAATCGCAATGACAAAAAACAGAAAAAATTAATAAACAAAAGATAGTAGAATCAACTTTTGAACTAAAAAGTGCTTTTGGATTCATTACTTTTCTTTTCAAATTAACACTTTTCACCGAATGAGGCTTGGTTCACTTATTGGATAATGTAAAATTCTCTCTTTCTTGCACTGAAGTTTATGAAGTACCAAAGGTGTTCTGACATGATCAATACATATTAATAACATCGTTTCAGTTAAACCCCACTTGGAAAGAAAAGGAAAAGGCTATTTATTGGTAATGACAGAGGTTGAAGACTATTTAAGAACACATCATGGAGCCAGGAGGAGAATCTTTCCTATATGCTTGCTGCTTTCCATTAGGCCGTGAGCTTCTGCAGCTTCAGCTAAGGGAAAACACTTGTACACAATGGGTTTTATCTTTCCTGCAGCAATAGCTGGCCATACATTTTTCTCTACCTCACTCACAATCAGAGCTTTGTTATCACGACTCCTATTTCGCAATCCAGCAGCTGCGAACAAAGTCACAACTCAAAATATACTCCAAACAAAGAAAGGATGTTATATAAGATTAAAGAAAACTAATTATACACGTTATCGATAGTACACAAAAAATGATTTTGATATCATGGCCAACCAACCATGGCGAAATCAGAGTTCTCTTCATTCTTCAACGTGTAGTGCATAAAAATACTAGGATATACCATGTGTCCAGTGGATGTAGACCACAATAGCAGTTGAAAATGAAAAATAGATATATGATAAAATACGATAGGTAGCTGAATAATGCTCAACGAAAATAATAATTACTATTACACTTGAGTACCATAATTTTCAGTAAACAAAGCAAACTCATTGATCTAATTCCCCATTCCAATTAAAAGTTTTCAGTCCCAAACTAAGCACTATGAGAGAGCTTCAATCCGATCACTTTAGTTTTCATGATTTCTTTAACTTCATTTTCACTTCACCTGGCAATTTATTCTTCCTATGTTTTTCCAGTAACATGGAATCTTCACTCAGAACGACTACAATACAATGCAGCTAAAAATGTACCCTTTTTCTTCTTAACATTTAGTTGCAACGGTGTAGAGTTCTTAACATTTAGTTGCATTGGCATAGAGTGGTCGCCAGCAGCATACACTGAAGCCCCTCCTACCCTAGCATGGAATTACATAGAAAGCCATCTACGGTTATCTGATTTGGTGGGTTCAGAGATTCCTCCAAAGTGCCAATTAATATTATACACCCCATGCAGAAGCGTGATATTTTAAGAGGGTTCTAGGAGTTTCCATTATCATTCTTCAACTGCAGGCTCTTGACATTCATAATCAATACATGAAGACAAATCCCAAGTATGCAAAATTCACATTCTCTACAATATCTAGCTGTATTTCCGAGCAGTTGCAGTTTTTTGTATTCTACCTTCTGAAGTATCATATCCTTAAACAAATTTTTTTTTCACTAAAAAAGGAAATCTAAATGTAAGAAATTCTTTTGTAAGAAAATCAACCTTTGACGGTATTAAATAAGGGGTGTATTTTCTCCTTTTTCTCAAAAAATTATCACTATGTATTGTCACAATATTGGCTTGCTCCATCTTTACAAAGAATTAAGATTGAGCATTAAGAGTATGAATTCCAGTTAAAAGCTTTGAAATGTAAAAGGAAAAAAAAATGTAAATTAGCAGAAGGCTTAAGCATGTTACACTGCACTGTGAGGCGTCTTGCTAACAACCCAGTAAGATTTACTTCTGTTTTTACTCCACCCATGAAGCCAATTATGAATAGCCTTCCATCAAAGTTTAGGCTGTCAATGTTCCTTTGAAGGTATGAACCGCCAATGTTATCAAGTATAACATCAACACCTGCAATCAAACATGTTCAAGTTACATCTCAAAAATAATGTATGAAGCATAGAAATGGGAAGATTCTTGATTCGTGCTATTAGAATTTACATGGTGGGGTTGATTGCGAACTTGTAAAGTACATTCAAATGAAATCAAGATTGCCGAACTAAATTATTAAACTAGATATGAATGTTTTTCAACCTTTTCCTCCTGTTTCTTCCTTCACTCGTGCAACGAAATCTTCAGTCTTGTAATTTATACAAACAGCAGCTCCAAGGTCCTTGCAAGCAGCTAGTTTTTCCTCACTTCCTGGTGAAAAGAGTTGATTATTTTATCAACCAAAGAAGGTAGAACCCAAATTATCGTAATCATTATTTCATGTCAATGGATGTGAATTTGGTAGCACACCTGCAGTGACGAATACTTTCACTCCATAGTATGCAGCCAGTTGAATTGTAAATGTTCCAATTCCACTAGAGCCTCCATGGATCTGAAATTATGTGTTATTTTCCAGTTCAACTTTTAGAAAAATATGATAACTATAATAACCTTCTGACAGATTTTAGATTAACCAGCGATATTTGAAATTAACATATTATTAATCTCATTCCATGTTAGCTTTCAGAGTACTAGCACTCATTTCACTTAGCATTTTCCCCTATTTGAGAAATTCTCCATTTAACTTAGTTCCCAGGTCATCTCTCCACCTCTCTTTCTCCTCTTGTGATTTCTGCTTAATTCAAAAATAAACTAAAAAAGGTAAAGGTTCGACCTTAAAGACTAACTTCTTTTTAAGTCGGCACGCAGGATTATACATTTAAAATGAATTTATATCATCATCAAGCAACAAAACTAGATCCATCAACAGTAATAGGCATTTATAGTGAAAAGATTTTAGGTGTATTACATCGTTCTACTTCTTTGTGGTCTTTATTCATATCATAAAGATGAGCATTATCCATAACTGTCAAAGTAAATTGTGCAACCCTCATTGTAGCTAAACTAGATGATATCCATAAATGTCAAAGTCAATTGTGCAACCCTTATTGTAGCTAAACTAGATGAACACACAAGTTCCTAACTCCTTCCTCCAATTAGAAAGTCAGCTTCAACTTTACATCACCAAGCTCACGGTTTTCCCTTGCTGAATTCTATATTGACCAATATACATTTCAAAATTCAAAAACTATCCATAGCATTACTTTTTTTAGTGCTGTCTCACTTTGATATTTTTCTACTAATAGATCACACCCCGAAATAATTCCTGCTAAAAAAGTCAATCACAACAATCAATTAGATCAGAAAAATAAAATAAAGCAAGTAAGCAGTTTACCAGTAAAGTTTCCCCTTTGGATAGGTGGCTCATCATAAAGATAGTTGACCAGACCGTACAAGCTACCTCAGGAAAACTAGCTGCATCTTGCAAAGAAACACCAGGTGGAACAGGAAGAACCTGCCCAGCAGGTACAGCTATTTTTTCTGCGTACCCTCCCCCGCCAACTAAAGCACATACCTGCATTCACACAATTTCCTTCTATCATAATTTTTTCCCCTAGTCCTCCACTGAGAAGAAAATTGACATCACAAAATTGAACAATATAATGGTTATTTATCAAAAAGCTTGTGCCTCTGTGGCTCATTCATACCCAAAATAAGAACAAGTTCAAAACTCTTTTTCGTCAATAATTATACAATTCTTTAGAGGGTTAGTCAATCAAAATACAGGTTCCATAACCAACAATTCATCAATACAAAGACATTATAAATACATAAAACCCATAATTCAGCTTAAAAACAAACAGAAAAAACAGATGAAAACTGCCCAATAAATAATTTATTCAATCATCCTATCAATATTCCAGGAATAGATGGAATACCTGGTCACCAATTTTCCAGCGAGAAACATTTTTCCCAACGGCTTCGATGGCACCGGAGCATTCGAGACCCAGGTACGGGCTGTCACCCTTAGGTGGATCGTACCTACCCATCCGCTGAAGGGTATCAGCTCTATTGAGTGCGGTGGCTACAATTCTGATCAAAACTTCATCATCTTGGATTTGTGGGTCATCAACTTCTTTCCACTGAAGCACTTCTGGGCCACCAGGGCTTGTGATCACTACCGCCTTCATTCTTCCTCCTTACGGTTGCTTCGATGTGTGGGTGTGTGCGTGAGAGTAAGTACGTTTTGTAGGCGTGGGGGTGAGTTCAGCCGTCAGGGTGGACAGGAGAGGGCTTAATTGGAAAATCAAATGCACACTCGAATCTTTAGCGACTGTTACTATAAAATTGCAGTTCCAAAAGATTGATGCTTTTACTTTTGTACGGTGACAATTGACAATTACGGAAATCTAGACAATTTATTTTGAAAATTGTTTTTAAATTAACAGCACAAATTTGGAAAATACATGAATTGTGAACAAAGATTGTATAAATAGAATTTTTTACTTTAGTTCCAATTTTAAAATAAATTTTGTAAAAATGATTTACTCTATTTTATTTTTTGGTAGGTGTGATTAAAAAATATGAAATTTTTTTGAGTTGTGTAAAATTATTTTTTAGTAAAAATGAATTTTGAAAATTAATGCTCAATCGAGTCTTAGTGATGAAATATTTTGTTAACATTTCATCAACAATAAAGTTGTTTTAATAAAGTCATTATTTACCATTAAATGAATAAAGTCATTATAAGCCCTTGTTTGAGCCACATTATTTTTTTCTTTCTCATTTTTCTACTCATTTGCAATCACATCACATTAATAATTTTTCCTTCTTTTTCAACAACACATTCTTCATTAATGTACTATTCCAGAATACATTCTTCCAAAATAATGTGGCTCAAACACACCCTAAATGAATAATGATATTTAACACTGATTTATTTGACACTGGTGTGTTTAATGGATATTATTGAGGAAAAATGTATTTTAAAAAGTGACATGATGAAAAATATGTGGTTAAAAAGTAAGAAAAAGTTATCGATGTGATGAAAAATATTATTTTATTGATTAAAATATGTGGATGAAAATGAATTTCAAAAGAATGTGTGTCAAACATTGACTTAATGATAATGTCCAATTAAATATAAAAATGAATGAGACTCATTTAATTCCATTACTCTTTTCAAATATGCATTAGATGTTAAAAAGATACTTTCACTACAACAAAGTTGACTGCATTTGTATGTTATAAAGAGTTCTTTATGGCATATAGTTGAGCTAAATGTATAAAGCAATGCCATAAACACTCACATCTTTTAACGTCAACATTGAATGTCGTAACAAAATTGAATGAACATCGTTAACTAACTTCAAAAGAAAAATAGAGCATATAAGGAAGATGGTCCAATTTAGGAGGTGTATATTTTTGGAAAGTGCATAGACATAATAAAATGTAAAACCCTAGGAAAGGTTCAAGTACTTGAAATGTTGAAAATTGAGACATTTCAATAAATTATATTGTTATAAAAAATAAATAGAATCGAAAATAAAACATTATCGACATTATTTTTGTACATAATGTATGGTTTCATATTATGAATAGCGAGGATATCAAAATAAGTTTATTGAAGTATATCGATCAAAGAAATAATTGGTCAAATAAAATGATGTAATCATGATAAAATTGAATTTATTAGAGAAACTTGAGGTTTTTAGACCTGCATTCTAAAAATCTATAGATGTGTACATATACAAAAACTAAATAAGAAAAATAAAGTCGTAACATGTAATGCACTACTCTTTAACATAATAATTTTGTAATCACAAGTCCATAACTCATTATCCTAACGATGCATGAAATTTAAAAAGCAATTATAGTCAATTTATCCGGCATGACTATTAATGTTATCTTTGAAGATTTTAATATGCCCGAAGCATATAATTTAGTGATATTATCATGAGAGGAGTAAATACGCATTGACTCTTTTTTCCTAAACCAAGATTTTGTTCCATTGGATTTTCATGGTAAGGTTTTTTAATGAGACAAATTTTGTAGCATACTAAAAAAAATGTACTATTTTTCCTTCATTAAGATTTTTTTCCACGGAGTTTTTTTTTAAATAAGATTTTAACGAGTCATATTCTTTATGTAATGAATATCTATAACCTACAAGATATTACCCTCAAAATAATACTATTTTATATTACAAATTGTGTACAATTCTCAAAGAGAATAATAACAAAGTATGTTTTTCAATGGATCATCATACTGATATTGAAAACACAGACATACAAAATATGGATGATTCGATACAAGAATTTTCTTTTATCGAAATTAGGGGAGCCGTTATACTCTTTTTTCTTAACTAAAGTTTTGTTTCATTATATTCTCTTGATAAAGTTATAGTGAGACATATTTTATAATGTGTTATTCAAGGGTAAATATTGTAAATTATATATTTATTAGTGAAAGATCATCATACCTATATATACTTAGTCATTATGACTATTGTATTCTTTTCAACTCTAATTCTTCTATATAAATATAGAGTTTTGGTTCTCAATTAAATATAAACAAGTCTATTAAGTCCTCTACTTTCTTCTCCTTTTCTTTCTATTTTATAACATATTTTATAATATGCACCAAATTGTTATGAATTGGTCAATCTTATTGGCTAGGATCAATTTGAAGTATTTACTATTTATTTGTGCATTTTTGGAATATGGAGAATTTTGGTAATACTTGACATCTCAGTTTTTTCTATTACGCAATGGACATGGGCGGAGCCAAAAATGTATGTTAGGATAGGGTGACTTTTCTTCCCAATGAACTTGTACCATAAAATATGCTCTATACCACATGAGATTTAGTTTAAAAAGTTAAATTAATGACCCTCATAATAATGTGGATCACAATATATTTTTAGATACTCATAACAAAGTTCTAACAAATATATTTTTAACTAATAAGATTAAATATATATAGCATATTACTTATTTTGATAATAACGTCCATTTCATGATCGAAATAAATAAATTTTTAACTCACAAGTACAAATAAGTAATATATGAAAAAATATATTAGAAAAAAATTTAATTATTTTTAAGCTTAGTCAAACATGTGACATTTCATAATGTTTAAATAAGTCATTTATCTTTAATTAATAAAAATTATTTGTTATATGATAAACTAATTTGATTATAAGTGAACTCT
>CAIGRB010128270.1:0-10647 GCA_903798255.1 Fraxinus quadrangulata | reverse complement strand
ATTATTTAATTAAATATTAATAAATAATTTTGTTATTGCAATCGTAACAACCATCCTAACTCCCTCAACTTTCTGGATCCGTCCCTGATCAAAGTCCGATTCAATGTTAGAGATATTTGTACCTTATCCTTAGAGTTGGAAATTTGCACTTAGAGGTGGAGGGAGAGAGAAGCAAGGAATGACAACAGGCCCACGACATTGGTCCTCCCAAAAAAAAAAAAATAATCTTGTATGCCGTAAAAAATCCAGCTTCTTTATTATACATTGTTATGGTGTGGTACTCGTATGCAATAAATATTTTTAATGACATATACCTATGTACGTCGTGAAATTTTTTTTTTCTTTTTAAGTCTCAATTTTTTTTTTCTGTCAATCTATACGGCGTGCTTGAGAACTATGCTATAAATATTAAACTTTTACGACGTGTCCAAAATATGTGACATAAATACTTTAAATAATTGATTATTTACGGCATGCCATAAATATTCTATTTTTAGGGCGTAACTTATATGCATGTCGTAGGAGAATCCAGTAAAAAACTAATTTTGTTGTAGTGAGGGTATATCCCCATTCCTTTTCAAACAAGATTATTATTGCGTACTATAATTTATATTTCTTCTCTTAAATGTTAATAGAAATCACAAATCTAATCAATTAATGGTTCAGTAATTGAAAATTATTAAACTCCAATCAATCACACAAACCAAATAAATATTAATATCAAATTCTGAAAATTAATATGAAAATATCAAACATAAAGCTCACGAGTATACTAGCTCCTGTACAGTTAACCGAGTATCATATAATTACAAACACAAGAATTAGATTGATACAACATCACTTGGACTTAAAGTGTGGAAAGAACACAGAAAACACTATTGAATCTTTTCAATAATTCTTGATCTATCTTCTTTAAATCTCCTTCTTCTTCAAACTCGAAGCAAATATGTATGAAATTTATTTAAGAATATAGGATTAATCACCTTCTTGGATAATTGCAACTGCAGCCCCAAATCTTTCAAAGCACTATGAGTTTATCCCTAAAATTTTATTTATTGCAACCATGGTCTCAAACCTTTCAAGTGTGTGCGTCTGGAGCCCAAATTGTTGATAACTGTCCAGACTATTGTCAATTGACCAATAAAATTAAAATCGGACATTTGTCTTTACAAATATAGTTGAGAGTAAAATCGTCTCTTCATTTAAAGAGAAATATCTAACACGAAAACCCCAAAACCCATATACATTTTCACTACATATCTTACACCTTTCACAGATCTAAATGCAAATCCAATTTACAATGACTCTACAAACAAACCAAACAGCCAAGTCTTTCACACACCAACTCCTGATGAACAAAGTGACCCAATTTCAACTTCCGTCTCCCACCTCGCACGTAGAAAACCAAGAATCGGCTCCCTTGATTTTGCACACATAGAGGGATTGCACAGAAGAAAGAAAGAACTCATGTGCATATTCATTTGCATGTGCAAGTGAGAAATCATTTATCCGGATTTAAATTTGTCCACGAAGTATTCATCTTTCCTTGACCCATATTTATGCATGGGCAAGTGAGAAATCAAACTCGAAGCAAAGATGCATGAAATTTATGTAAGAATATATGTTCGATAACAAAAGCTTTTCTAAGCCTGTAATGAATATGTCATTGTTTATTAAAGGCTTCTCATGATAGATCAAGATATATTTATAGCCACAAGAATTAGTTCAAAATTCGTGCCCTAATTACTTATCAAGTAAACATTGAACCAAAATACGAAACAAAATCTTTCGTGTTAGATAAATGCATGTGATCACACATGGTGATTAATTGTGATTGCAACTTTTTAACTTTGGACTCAATGGTGCAAATTTTCTGCTCCATGCGATCACAATTACAAGGTACAATGGAATTTCCTCATCTATAAATTGGTGATCATTGGTGATCATTGATCAAATGAATAAAATCCATTTTCTTGTTTAACGAACCGTTGCTCCATTCGGGCAGTTCTTGCCTGAACTCTTGCAAGCCCATAATTTAGTCCCTTGGCCATCTAGGTTTCCACCAATAACAGAAACTCCAGTCACACTTTCGAACTTGATCCAGTTACCAGAATTTCCAATAACACTAAAATCAGATGGAGCTACTAGTGTGCCATCAATGCGTATCGTTATGGCAGTGTTTTTGCATGACTCGCCGGCAAAAGTTGCAGCTCCAAGCAAGTATCTTCCCGGCGGCACGTACATGGTGGCCGGCTGTGTAGAAGCACAGGCAGAGGCCCATGCACTCAAGAATGCCTTGGTGGAATCAGTCTTGGCGTCGGGTTTTGCTCCTAAATTTTGAACATTATAATTAGCGATGGCTGCAATTGATGGGTAGTGGAAGAAGGTCAATAGGTCAATTTGGTCACTATCAATGTTTACGTACCGCACCACGAAGAAAAATTGTTTGGACAAATAAGAATATCAAGTTATTTAGTGCAATGAGAAAATATGTATAATAGGATCCGTCCAGAAAGGAATCTTTGTTTTTTTGTAAACTAGTTTTTAAAGAAAAACTTAGCATGGATATGGCATAGAATAAAAAAGACATGTTAGTTAAATTGTGGCTGAAGAAACAAAATGCAGGCACATGGTTGAACGTTTGTTTGGACAAATAAGAATATCAACTTATTTAGCCCATTTTTAATAATTGGAAAATAGATTTTAAATAGTGGTTTCCAGAAGAATGGGTGATTAAAAAGTTGAAAAAGATTTGGATTTATGTGTAAAATATTTTATTATGTGAATATGTGATTGAAAATGAGTATGTAGAGAAAAAATGTTTGAAAAATAATAACTGTCAAACACGCTGCGATATTCATTTATTGATCAAATCAAATCAAAAGAAATACTTTGACAACGGGGAAATAAATATGGCCCAGATTATAATATTAGACAAATTGCGTCTGAAAAAAATATTTCTAGGAAAATGTATGATAAATTAATAAATCAAAAAATAATATATAGTAAAATATTTATAGGCTAGTCCATCAGTGTATCATTTAACTATAATAATTAAGTTCGTATCTCTGTAATACCCCAAAATTTCAGAAACCTTTAAATGTTACCAAAAATTCAATTTTTTTTGTATCAAAGATGGAACGATAAAATAATAATATTCTTTAATAAAATATATAACTATAATATCCATAAATTTAAACTAAACATGGAAATTGTTTCGTTAAAAAAATAACATAATCACTAATTAAATAACGTGTCTTTGAACAATTAAAACTAACTAATAAATTAAAAGAGCAAAAAAAACTTAATTTTTTATTTCTTCAATTCCTTCTGGTAGTCCACATCACCATCCCACCACAGTCTCAATCGATCCGAACTAATCTGTAAAATTTTGTAAAAGTGAGTATTTAAAATATCCAATAAGATACGTACAGTTCCATACATAATTATATAACAATAAAATAAATACTTCGTACCACTCTTCTCTTCTGAAAACGACACACTCATCTTATGTCATTTAAATTTTTGTAGGATCTCTTATCTTTGAATAAAGAATCCAAATGTCCACTGACAATTCATACACAAATGACTGAATATAAAAGTGTAAGGAAACAAATCACTCCCACAAAAGTATCTTATCTTGATTTTTAGAAGGTTGGAAAGAATAAAATCTTACATGTAAAAGATTTTCTATTTTTCTATACTTTTCCTCTCTTTCCCTCTCTACCGTAGCTCTTTCTATTTTCTATGGTGAAATAATGAGAATTCCTATATTATTTAAAGTTGAAATTTTCAATTGAATTTGTATGCAACTAGAGTATAAGACGAGGCATACAAGGAATTTGGATAAGAATTGATTTCAAATAATAGAATTATGATTACTTTTAAACTTTATCAAGTTAAAATTGCAATCAAACTCTATTTAAATCACAAAAAGAATTTCAGTATCAAAATCAATATATTTATCACTCTATCAATACGTAATTATTTGGCTCAAATAAGATATGAATTTAAAATCTATTTCATTTTAATCCTCATTTTTTTCTTCAAATATTAAAAATATAGTATATAATACAAATAAAATTTCATTAAAAAAAAAAAGGTAATCACATGCATTGCTAAGGAAAAATGAATTAGAGTGCCTAAAACAAGGAATGAGTCCCTAAAATAAAGGAAAGTCCATTGGATAAATATTTGCATAATCAACGTCATAGTTTTAGGTCACTGGACATAACATCCGCATGCAAATATAAATCTTAATTCATGGTTTTATGATATATGGTACCAAGTACCAACCTAGTCGAGGCGTCTACTAATTAAGTCTTATCTTCAACATTAACCTTGCGTAAAAAGGGATAAAATTTGGTAAATCTTTGCACTTTTTTCCATGCATAATGAAGATCATTTTATCTAGCTATATAATCCTTCTATGTAGAATGTCTTATTAATATTTAATTTATTATTAACTTTTATGTTCAGTTGGTTTGTTGGAATTCCCTCATTAACTATAAAACATAATGAAAATTCAATGTTGGTGTTGTAATTATAGTGTACATAATATCCTATTTATATGATTACAAATAACTCTATGAAGAAAGCTGACTTAGCTGCTTTTTCATTTAAATAATAACTTGGACAATCCATGGACAAGGCCACTGGCTTTTCCACTTATGTAGAACGAGTAAGGCTTTGTGAGTTCCTTGATAGGAAACTTGTCTAAATATTGCAGTACATGCAAGCTTAATTCGATTTACTAACTAGTAAGGCTTTTGTGATTTCTTTGATAGGAAATTTGTCAAATTGTTGTACCACATACAACCTTAGTTCAGTTTACTAATGAACGAGACTTTTGTGATTTCTTTGATAGGAAATTAGTCTAAGTATTGTAGCACATGCAACCTTAGTTCGGCTTGACCACCAATTTATGAGGAATTTTCATCTCTTTTGCCATCCTCACCCCAACTATTAGTGCTTTATATTCAACTTCATTGTTGGAAACCTTGAAGTCGAACAACAAGGCTTCACTGAATAACTAATGATTAGGACTAACAAGGACGACTCCTATCCCTGACCGAACTCCAGTAGAGGATCCATCTACGAAGAGCTCCCATCAAGTGTCATGAGAAAGTCCTCCTAGTAGTTCCAAACTGAATTCTGCAACAAAATCAGCAAGTGCTTGACCCTTTATGGAGGTGCAATGTTTGTATCTTACATCGAAATGTTCGAGCTCCACTACCTACTTGACCATCCACCCTAAAGTATTAGGCTTCTTCTGTAAGGTTTGCCTTAACAGATAGTTAGTTAAGTTATCAATAGAATGCTCCAAAAAGTACGGTCTCAACTTCATTGCTGCCATACAACGGCATATGCCAGTTTCTCTAAAGGAGAGTAAGGGAGCTTGGCTTCACAGAGGGCTTTGCTAACATAGTAAAAATGATGATGTATTTCTTCTTCTTCTCTAGCCAAGACAATACTAATAGCACGTTCAGACACTATAAGATATAAAATCAATATTTTTCTTACTCTTGGTTTTGACAACACCAATTGTTGTGCCAATTCTTATTTCGTTCGTCAAAGGTGAATTGACATTCAAGAGACCATTCAAACTTCTTCCCTCATCACAGGACATCGAAAAATGGTTTACACCGATTAGTTGATTTCGACATGAAGTGGTTGAGAGCATCTATTCATCCAGTTAAGCTTTGAACCTCCTTAGGCCTTATTGGGGATTGCATTTCAATGAATGCCCTTATTTTTTTCGAATTTGCCTTAATTCCTCGGCGATTTACGAGATAATCTAGGAACTTTTTGGAGCTCTCACCGAAGGAGCATTTGTGCAGATTTAGCTTCATCCTATACTTTCTCAAGATTTCAAACATTTCAGCAAGGTGTCGTTGATGGTCTCCGGCATCCGCACTTTTAATTAGCATATCGTCAACATACACTTCTATGGTTTTACCAATTTACTTAGCGAACATGGAATAGACCGGACGTTGATAAGTGGCTCTGGCATTTTTTAGACTAAAAAGCATCATTTTGTAACAATAAAGACCTAAGTTAGTAATGAAAAGCGGTATGTTCCTAGTCCGGCTCATACATAGGGATTTGATTATACTCTAAATATGCGTCCATGAAACTGAATAACTCATGTCCTGCCATTGCATCGACCACCTGGTCTATCTTTGGTAGAGGAAAGTTATCTTTAGGACGTGCTTTGCTGAGGTAAGTGAAATCTATGGACATTCTCCAATCTCCATTACTTTTCTTCATGAGAACTCGGTTAGCAACCCATTTAGGATATTTTGCTTCACGGATGAACCCATTGTGAAGTAATTTTTGCACTTTTTTATTTAGGGCCTCGTACCTCTCTAGATTTAAAGGTCGAAGTCTTTGCCACTTAGGTCGTACCAAAGGGTCGATACCTAGCCCGTGGAAGTGACTTCGAAGTCGATCCATTTCATATATGTGTGATTCCAAGCAAAAACATCACGATTTTGTTGGAAGAACTCTATTATCTGACATCGGATGGGTGGCCAGAGTTCATGACCTATTCTGAGCTCCCTTGGTTATCGACCACCACTCTGTCCAACTCTTCTACAGGTTCTTCCCCTTAGCCCTTAGATGTAGGTCTAATGAGTCAAGGTCGGATTCAATCAGATATGAATCTAAACTCTTGGGGGGATATATTCATCATTCTTTGTTGGGTAGATCTTCATCTAGCACATCTCATAATGTCCATGTTTTTCTTAACTTGACCTACACCATGAGGTGTGGAAAATCTGAGCGAGTATTGCCATGACATTGAATAGCAGGGGCTGTCCTATGATGGCGTCATTGGGTGAATTGGAATCAAATACTAAGAACTCAGCGTTCAACTTAATTTGGCATAGAGCTTCGCCGACTTCAACTCCATTGAGTCCTAAAACCAGGTTCGGGTACAATTGTAGAAAATTTAGTGGAATACCCATCCATTAAAGTATGTTTGTATAGAGTATGTCGAGACAATTTCCTGTATCAACTAAAACCTTGGGAATGATGACTCCTGCTATGGGTATTGAAACTATCAGGATTTCAGGATAAGGATGTGGATCTGCCTCATTGTTGTCAAACGAAAGATGGTCGTCCATTATATTTATGCGGTGTTTTCTCAATAATACTTATCTCAGAGAGGTCAGCTAATATAGGTCTCTTCAGCCTCGCTTCCCTTGCTCGATCATTTTCCTGGTTCCTCAACATGTGGATATGAGGACTAGGTAAATCAATGTTACAAGCTCTAGCCTCGGCTTGCTTTCCACGTACTACGCCAACTCTACCTAGAGTGAAAAACTTTATGCAGTAGTGATATATTGAAGTGATGGCCTATAATTCGTGCAATATGGGTCTCCCTAGTATGGCTTTATAATTGAAAGGCAGGTCGACAACCACAAAATCCGTTAGAATTATTCTCTGACAAGAGACCTCGCATAGCTCCACAATAAAAAAGATTTGACCTCGGGCTTCAATAGGATTTCCAGAAAACCTTGCAACCTCCTGGAATATGGTTGAAGATACCGTTCTTGGATTCCCAACTATTCTAGAGTTCGAGAATACAACACATTGACCGAACTCCCATTATCCACAAGAGTTCGATGTATTTGTATGCAGCAACAGACATGGTTATTACCAGTGCATCACTTTGGTTCTGTAAAACTCTATACGAATCTTCTTTGGAAAATCCAAACCATTCTCAGTACAATGCAATGCCAGTATCAGACTCTCGTTATCCTACATCGTAATTCTAGCAAATACGTGCATCTCGCGCTTGGCTGCGCCTTACACATCTGGATCCTTTAATGCATTGATTACAACCTATTAACATTTTGATCTCAGCTCGAGGTAGAGAATCTCTTTGGATAATTATCTGACGTCATTGAATCGTCCTTAGTTGGTAAGGTTGTTGATTGCATGCTTGGTTCGTCTCTCCGAATTTAGCCACAAACTCTTGTAAATGACCTCGTCGAATTAAAAATTCCACCTCTTCCTTTAGGTTTCTGCAATCATCTGTGTTGTGTCCTGCCGACCTATGATATCGACAGTACTTTCTTTAGTTCTTCACTTACTCTATACGAATCTTCTTTGGAATTTCCAAACCATTCTCAGTACAATGCAACGCCAGTATCAGACTCTCGTCATCCTACATCGTAATTCTAGCAAATACGTGCATCTCGCGCTTGGCTGCGCCTTACACATCTGGATCCTTTAATGCATTGATTACAACCTATTAACGTTTTGATCTCAGCTCGAGGTAGGGAATCTTGAGCTTGGATAATTATCTAACGTCATTGAATCGTCCCTAGTTGGTAAGGTTGTTGATTGCATGCTTGGTTCGTCTCTCCGAATTTAGCCACAAACTCTTGTAAATGACCTCGTCGAATTAAAAATTCCACCTCTTCCTTTAGGTTTCTGCAATCATCTGTGTTGTGTCATGCCGACCTATGATATCGACAGTACTTTATTTAGTTCTTCACTGTTGGATCTTTTTTATGAGGTGGGGGTCTCTAGGATGCTTCTTTTTTTCCTATTTACAAGAAAACTTCATCCAATGTAGTATTTAATGGGTGATATTCATGGAACTAATCGGATAAGGCTTATAACGATGTTTATCCCTCATGTCCTTTATCTTTTCACGATTGAACCCTTTATCCATTTTTCTCCTTTGCTGGGTGTGGGAAATGTGGTTTACCTTGGCTTTCTCGTGATATGTTCGAGATCCATATTCATGTACAGACCACCAAAACCTCATTCTAGGCTTTAGCATAGAAAGAATTGCCATGAGTGTGGTGTCATCAGAGATTTTTTCAACCTCTATGGACTATTTGTTGAACATATTGAGATAACTTTTAAGCGATTTGCTTAATGCTTACCAAACGCTCACCAAATGCTCTTTGGATGTGGTTCTTGCTTTAGAACCCATGAACTGGACTAGAAACGACGTGGCAAGGTCATTCCAGTTTCTTATGGACCTTTGATGTAGCCTTATGAACCACTTTTGAGCTTTATCTCCCAATGTTAATAGAAATGCACGACGCATAATGGCATCGCCTGCTCCTTGTAGCTTCATTTAGGAAGTGTACTTGTCTAGGTGACTAATCCCTTCATACCCATTCAGCTTTGTAGCATTTTCAATTTTTCAGGCAAAGGTTCAACAAAAATATCTAAATATCTTTAGTGAAAGGGAAATGACGTTTGGTGAGATATTCCTCCATGTTTCCTTTGCTTTTAGCTTCCAAATCAGCAATACTCTTTTTTAAAGCGCTCATTTTAGGTTTTGCCTATTCCAATGAGCATTTTACACGGGGCTCAGCATGTTCGCTCCGAGGTGTTAGTGAGCGTAGAGATCCCAATCTATCAAACACACTGCTAGCTTTCCTAGTAACCAGCTTCGCTGTTGTGGGAGAACTCCTGATCTCTTCTGTTCGACTTTTGAGGATTCCTCTCCTAAAAAGTGAAGAGCTCTCCTAGTGGGAGGTCGTCTAGCTCGTTCTCTGTATGGAGACTCCACCTCAGTATCAAGTGGAGGAATGTGAGTTTGGTTTCGCTTCAATCTATTAACTGCATTTGTCAACCTTTCAATAGCTTCTCTGATGATAGTCATTTGAGGGTCGCCAGCTTTATTTTGACCTTGTCCCATTCCAATATTTTGTAGAATATTGGTTTGTTTAGGATGAGTGTGAGATTGATTCCCTGATACTGAAATATCATTCATGACGATATTTTGTTGTGAGTTTTATGGAGAGATAGGGCTACTTATATAAGTTAGAGCTCTCCTTCTAGCGCCAAACTGCTGATCTCGAAAATTGTATAAACAAAATTCAAGCCAACTTCAAGTGTAAATAAGGATTTTTATTGATAATTACTTACAAACTACAAGTATTTTTATCAGAAGAGATATTCGAAATACGAAGTGTTAGGCTTCATCTCCCTCATTTCCCTAAAGATACCATCCTCCTTTTTATAGGAAATAATGGGCATGTATCTTTCATAATCCTGTCCTGTCAACAACTTGTATAGACCTAAGTCCTAATTGGTTGCTGTTAAATCAACATGCAGTACTGAGTTGGAAAGGTACACCAATGGCATATCCTGATTGGATGCTAAGGTCGGCTCCATCAAGTTATTATGAAGACGCCTTAATGGGGTTTCCAGTAATTAATGAACTTGTTACAGAATGAAGTTATAGCCATATGATTGGTGGAAATAGTGAGCTAAGTGCATATATCAAACGGACTTAATTAGATCGCAGGTCGGATATCAACAGAATTTGTCTCCGGGTAGAGAATCTCGTGTCAATATGGAGTTTGTTAGAATTAAAAGTTAAAATTGTTCATCATTTTCATTGGCATAGAGACTTTTCTCCGTCTGTCAAACTACGTTATTGATATCTTTATAGTTTTTCTTTGACACAATTACTACGTATATTGAAGACTAGACATGATAATTTAAAAATGAGAGATACTGTCATTTAACTCATTCATATTAGTTTAGAGGTACGAATCACAACCAACATCCAGTGATCTTTCTTTATTTATTTTATTTACTTGTTCATCCAAATTTAATATTCTAAAATCTTATAATGTGATACAAAATAGAGTTATATTCACATCACAT